>CANNZV010004949.1:0-33092 GCA_947561585.1 Caprella mutica
CCACCAGGGGATTATATTTCGATTCCAACTATTTACTATAACTTCCACATCCTGTTTGAGGAGGTCACCTTTAACAATTTGAGTTTTCATATCCAAAATCTTGTATTGCAGATGTCGTGACTATGTTGCGCCCGAAGTTAGAAGGCGCTGTTGCTAGTTCTACACTGAGTATTTTGTCATGTTGCGGTCATTTTCCAATGCCGTACCCTCATGATGATCGCGGCGAAATCACCAAATACCCAGCAGCGAGCAATAGAGACAGTTCCGTGAGTGCTGAAGCGCCAGCCAATATACCCAGCGAATACCACAAAGAGTTATTGTCTTTTCGTGCAGAAATAACGGCTAGAATACCGGCGGCCAAGGCTAAAAGGGCTGCGATTAGTTGGAGTAGAACTCGCAATTTGGCTTCGTATACATCAAAAAATCCAATTTTCACGAAATTCCGATTCTATTGTGGGCGACTCACCAAAAAGAAACCGCATCACCTCCCAAAGGGCCTTTGTCAGAATTCCGCTAACGCCATCGTCGGAATTCAATGACATGCCGACTATTACGATAAGCCCAACCGAAACTATGCCGAGCAAGGCTGCAATTTTTGACTGTTTCATAGCTACCCCTCTCAATATAAGGCTATGCCTCTTTCTGGCTTGTATCCATTAGCATAGCCTTCCAAATACATATGTGTTCTATGTCTGGCTCATGGAAGGTCTGAACCTGAGGAGCAGTCCTATGCCGAATTTTTTGTAGGAAGGGCAATCAGATACCTGTTCAAGGTAGCTTGAGTTTCTTTTCTAGGCCACTCAGCATGTGAAGTCTTTCATCAGATGCACCTTGATTCCGTTCTTGTTTAATTGCTTCAAGAGCCAATTCGAGAGTTTTCCGGTTGAAGGCTATTGTACTCTGACTGGAGTACAGCGGCAGCGAAAATCAATCCAGCGCTTTCTTCCCAAAACATCTCGTCGCGTTCATCTTCTGAGAATTCTTCCAATATTTCACGTGCAGTGCCAGTTCGTAGTAATCCGGCGGCAATTTCTGCCGGATCACCCCCATTATCTACTGCTTCGTCGAATCTCAGCCTTCATGTCCATTGCAAGATCATCGGCGAAGAAGGAATCACCCCATCTACCCATTATTTTCTCCAGTTAGTTTAGTGGTTTGGCTACGGTTACCAGTTTATGAATTTGTTACTACCCAGCTCTACTGGGTACTGAAGTTTCTGGCATCGCTAAACAAGGAGTCAATTTGTCTGCATAGCCAATATCGAATAGCATTACCTGAGAAATCTCTCCTGCCATTTTTTGCTCAGGTAGATTAACGACGAATAGAGCTTGTTTACCTTCAATTTCATATGGGTTTTCGCGCTCTTGTTTTATGCCAGCAAGGATAGAGCGAGTATGATCGCCAAAATCCACAGTCAGTTTCATCAGCTTTTTAGATTTCTCAACTTCTGAAACAGCGGTTATTGTTCCCACTCGTATATCTAGTTTTCAAAGTCGTCAAATGTGATATGTTCTTTAATGGGTGCTTGTTCCAGTTCGATACCTTTGAATATTTATCAGCCATAATGCCAGTATGAGATGAAAATTCCTCTGTTGGAAAATCATCGGTAGGTCTTTGACTACCTGATTAAGTGTTTACCCCAGCTTAGCCCTATCACATAAGATGCTAGCAATGCAAAACCAATACTAAAAAATGCAAGGGACTCACATAATCTTGGTTGGCATGAGAAGTGGCTAATGAAAGAATTACCAAAGGTAAACTTAGGAAAATCGAGCACACCAATATTGCATTAATTAGGTCTGCATTTTTGTATTTCCCGTACCAGTAACCAACGACAGTGCCTGCAATTACTCCGGATAGACAGAGTGAGTCTTGGCCCGAGAATGTGCCTGCCAAGGTGTAAAAGCCAATCGTGCTTGCTGCGGTAATGAGTAACATTAAGCTTACTATTATAAATATGTGCTTCATCATGGCTTTAACACTTTAACTAGTCCCTAATCATCCAAACCAGCAACGAAGAGTTCCACAGAAACTTAACCATACTCCGGCAAACACTTTCATACTTAACCAACGCGGGATGCAAAACCACCGGCCAGCTATCGATATCCTGGATAAACTTCCCGTCAGTGTCTGAGGCTCAAGTTTAGTAAGCACCTCAGTAGCCTCCATTGCCTCAACATAAGCTTCAGGCACACAGTCCATCTCACGGTAAGCAACAGTAATGTAATCCAGGTATTCCTGAGTAGGCTTCAGGTTTGGGGTCAGAGTCCTGGCCCGTAATAATAAAACGGTGAGCCTTTTATAGTGATCAATAACCTTATCATGCGACTTTAAAAATGGGACGCCTTCATAATAATCCATTCGTTCCGCATCACTTTCCGGATCAGGTACATTTTGCCGTAAACCTGATCACCCGGGGAAGGGTCGGCGGAAAGCATAGCCATGATCTTTATGAAAACCGCTTTGGGTGAAGCTCAGCACCGCATCTTCAAGCACGTAATCAAAGCTTTCATAAATGGTGGTGCTGCGTTCGTTTAAAATATCAGGACTGAGATTCGCACCAAAGGCAAAATAATAAATCCTTTGATCATCACGAGGCCGCACAATCCGCTTTAAGTTGGCCCATTCGAACCCCAGTTTCCAAAATAAAATACGTAGCAAAATTTACACCCTCAATCAGCTATCGTTATCCAGCAGCTCTATCCAATGCTGAACAGGTACTTCTGCCTTGGTACCTAAATGCAGCTGACAACCAATATTAGCGGTCACAATCCGTTCCGGCTTCGCCCCCGTCAAAGCCTTCAGCTTATTGGCCAGTAGTTTCTGGCTAAGCTCGGGCTGGAGTATCGAATAAGTGCCTGCTGAACCAAACACAGATGTTTGTCACGCGTTGCGATCAGATTTACGCCCCGCTTTTTCCAGCACCTGTTCAACCACGCCATTTAATTGCAGCGCATGTTGCAGTGTACAGGGGCAATGAAACGCAATCTTTTCCTGTGAGGCTTTGAGCTTGAGTGGGCTCAGGTCTTCGGTCAGCAAAACTTCAGAGAGGTCTTTAGCCAGTTCAGTGACCCGCTGCGCTTTATCAGCATACTCAGGGTCATCTTTCAGCAAATGCCCCATAATCCTGAATCATTGCACCACAACCTGATGCGCTAACTACAATGGCTTCCGCACCTTCTTCAATCACTGGCCACCAGGCATTAATATTGCTTTTTACAAAACCCAGTGCTTCCTCATGCGCAGATAAATGATGACTTACCGCACCACAGCAACCAGCCTTCGGCGCATCGATGAGTGTTATACCCAGCTTATCCAGCACCCTTGTTGCTGCTGCATTGGTGTTCGGTGTGGCGGAAGGTTGCGCACATCCACCCAGCACCAACATTACCCGTGCATGGTTGTTTGCTGGCTCGGATGAAGCGCCTTTCTTTAGCCCGATTGAAGCCGCTTTGTTCGATTTGGATGGCTTTTGTTTGGGTGGGATCTTAGCCTTTAAGGCTGAAGGCGTTAGTGGCCGAAATGTTTGACCCAGCTTGAGTAATGGCCCAAAGCGCTTAGGGGTAGGGCAGTACCTTACGCAGCCCCCAGCGCATCACCTTTTCTTTAAAGGGACGTTCCAGCGTTTCTCTTCAATCATGTGGCGACCAATATCCGCTAACCGGCCATATTGCACACCGGAAGGGCAAGTGGTCTCGCAACTCCGGCAAGTCAGACAACGATCGAGGTGTGTACGGGTCTTTTCGGTCACTTCACGGTTTCCAGAAACTGCTTAATCAGATAAATCCGGCCACGCGGGCCATCACGCTCGTCATTCAATTCCTGATAAGTCGGACAGGTCGCCGTACAAAAACCACAATGTACACAGCTACGCAGGATAGCCTCGGCTTCCTGTGCATCGGGCGTTGTTGGAAGCGTTCAATAATATTAGTTTGCATGAGTGCTACCTATGTCCCTATAACCAGTGATACAAACGACCGGGATTAAAAATTCCGTGCGGGTCGATGCTTTGTTTGACGTTTTGTTGCAGGCGTTTCACCACGCTATTCGGTGGATGGGATACTTCCGCCTTTTGATTCACCGCCCCGGAATAAAGTGACATGCCCCTGTAAACGTTCAGCAAGGTCGCTCATATCGTCCAGAGACTCATCACCGTAATACCAACGCTGCGCGCCCCCCCAGTCAATCAGCAGATCATCCGGCCTATCGATAGCCTGTGAAATAGGAAAGGTAGGGCGGATTGAGAAGCGCCATAAAGGCACGGTGGAGGCATCGGTAAAATAGGGCAGGCGTTGATCGCGAAGATCCGACCAGAATTGTTGGGCTGTAGATGATTCAATCACTTCACCCCCCCATTGATTGGGCTGTGGTTTCAACCGATGAGGCCGCGCCCGAAAGGCGTAAATATAAAGTGCCGTCCAGCCAGCAGGCTGCTGATAATGGCTTTGGCTCAGCGGCACGCTGGTTCATGATATCGATGGCAGCATCTCCTGACATGCTTTTGGTCAGGGTCATCGTGGCGGCGGGCTTAGGCATTACCTTCAGGACTGATTTCAGTAATAGCACCTAAAGTACCCATGGCACCGGCCTGAGGCGTGACACATCATAACCGGCCACATTCTTCATCACCTGGCCGCCAAAGCGCAGGTGTTCACCCAAGCCATTGATTAGGCGAACCCCTAGAACATGATCACGGATAGAGCCTGTCCACGGTCGTCCCCGGCCGGATTGGTTGCAGGCCAGTGTGCCGCCCAGCGTTGAATTTTCACTATAACGCGGTGGTTCAAATGCCAGCATCTGGCCGTGTTCATCTAAGGCAGCTTCAATCTCACTGAGTCGGGTTCCGGCTCTGGCGGTGAGGATTAATTCGACGGGTTCATAAGTGACTATGCCGCTGTGGCCTGCGATTGAAAACGTTTCACCCTGCGCCTCCCGGCCCATAAAGCGTTTACTGTTACCACCTACAATATTGAGTGGTGTTTTTGTCTGTATGGCGTCTTGTACCTGCCGGACTAGTTGCGGGCTAATATCAGGCATGTTGCACCTCGACTGCTTTATCGGGGGTATGTGCATGAGCGGGCAGGGCACGGTATTCCTGACAGTTTTTCAAAACCGGAATGCCTTTGCCGGGATTTAGTGTACCTGCGGGGTCAAAAGCATGTTTTATCGCCATGAATTGCGTCAACTCCTCGTCATTAAACTGCACCGGCATCTGGCGGATTTTCTCAATACCAACACCGTGTTCGCCGGTAATACAGCCACCGACTGCAACACATAACTCAAGGATTTTTCCACCGAATTCCTCGGTTTTCTCAAACTCACCCGGCGTATTGGCATCAAATAAAATCAGTGGGTGCAGATTACCGTCTCCCGCATGGAAAACATTGGCCACCCGTAGATTGTAGGCTTCTGACATGCGATCAATTTCAGTGAGGACATGGGCGAGCTGACCGCGTGGTATGGTGCCATCCATACAATAATAATCCGGTGATATACGCCCCACCGCAGGGAATGCATTCTTCCGGCCTTTCCAGATCAATGCGCGTTCCTGCTCACTTTGAGAAGTGCGGACGCTGGTTGCTCCAAATTCGTGGAATAAGGCTTCAACCTGTTCGATATGTTCAAGAACTTCTTCCTGTGTCCCGTCTACTTCGCATAGCAGTAAAGCGTTGGCATCCAGTGGATAACCCGCATGAACAAAAGCTTCCGCAGCCACAATGGCATGGGTGTCCATCATCTCCAGGCCGCCCGGAATAATGCCTTTGGCGATAATGCCGCCGACCGCATCTCCGGCTTCCTGTACAGTGGCGAAACCCGCCATAATGACCTGTGCTTTTTCCGGCACAGGTAACAGTTTGACAGTGATCTCAGTGACCACACCCAATAAACCTTCAGAGCCATTCATTAAAGCCAATAAGTCCATTCCCGGCGTATCCAGTCCTTCACTACCGATATTAACAATTTCGCCTTCAACGGTAATCATCTGGATTTTGAGGATATTATGGACGGTAAGCCCATACTTGAGGCAATGAACACCCCCGGAATTTTCAGCAATGTTCCCACCGATGGTACAGGCGATTTGGGAAGAGGGGTCGGGGGCGTAGTACAAGCCTTGCTCATTGGCCGCTTCGCTGATCGCCAGATTACGAACACCGGGTTGGACACGAGCCATGCGGGCTAGCGAGTCAATCTCCAGAATCTGGTTGAATTTAGCCAGTGACAAAACGACACCGTCAGGATGAGGCATGGCACCGGCACACAAACCAGTACCGGCACCACGAGCGATAACAGGCACTTGTTCGCGATGGCAGATCTTCATCACTCGCTGTACCTGCTGGATATTTTCCGGCAACACCACCAGCATGGGCATTTCACAATAAACTGATAAGCCATCACACTCATAAGGCTTTTGAGTTTCGGTATCACTAATCACGTATTCTGGATCGATGAAGGTTCGAAACTCTGTGGCCAGTAGTTCTCTTTTTTCGCTTGCCATCTGTGCTTATTCCTTATGAGGCTTGTGAAGCCAGCTATTGTGAATGCCAAATACTAAGTTGTCGGGGACACAAGCTGCATTATAGTCGTGCGTTGCTTTACGTGCTGCGGAAGCTGTGTAGGTTTTATCCTGTGTAATATTGCACCTGCTGGTTTTATCAACATTCATGCGTTCAAATGCGATAAGGTTACCTGATTCATCAGTAATCGCAATACGCATTGGTATACCGATTTGAGCTGCTTTGGCGCCCACCCCTGCGGCCAGGGTTTGTGCATCACATGCGGGAGGAGGGCTTGATCGTTGTTAGAAAGGCTGACTGACAACGAGAGAAGGTAAAGTTGAAAGGGGGTGTGAGCAAGTTCTCGATTTTTGGCGTCGATATTGAAGCCATGCATACAATGTTTGGTGTTAAGTGCAGGAGGAGCTGGTTTTTTCTAGAGATTGTATACATTGACAAGTTATTGTATGACTATCAGTGCTGAGGCACGAGTGATGGAGGTAGCATGTTTAGCAAAAATGCGTGGTATGTGGCAGCAACACCGGATGAATTAAGCGATAAGCCCTTGGGTCGCACAATCTGCAATGAAAACATAGTCTTTTACCGCAGCGCTTCCGGTCAAATCGGGGCTGTGGAAGACTTCTGCCCACATCGTGGCGTACCTCTGTCCCTAGGCACTATCGTCGGTGAAAACCTTGTTTGTGGTTATCATGGTCTGATAATGGCCAGTGATGGCCACACTGTCAGCATGCAACAGCAACAGGTTGATCGTTTCCCCTGTAACAAAGCTTATGCAGTGGCGGAGCGTTATGGTTATATTTGGGTGTGGCCCGGCGATGCTGAAGCGGCGGATGAAGCTGCCATCCCGCGTTCTGCCTGGGCAGATAACCCTGAATGGGCCGTCGGTGGCGGACTGTTTCATATTGATTGTGACTACCGACTGATGATTGATAATCTGATGGATCTTACCCATGAGAATTATGTGCATCGCGACAGCATCGGACAGGATGAAATCGAAGAATCACCCGTAGTCAGTGTGGTCGAAGGTGACACTGTCATCACTCGCCGAGTGATGGAAAACATTCCTGCGCCTCCTTTCTGGCAGGTTGCTATGCGTGCCAATGGGCTAGATCCTGAGCAATTAGTCGATCGTTGGCAGATTTGCCGCTTTACTTTACCTAGCCACATTATGATTGATGTGGGCGTTGCGGTTGCTGGTAAAGGCGGTTTTGATGCAGCACCCGAATTTAAAGTAGGTGGCACAGTGATTGACTATCTGACACCAGAGACCGACACCAGCATGTGGTATTTCTGGGGCATGGCCCGCCACTTTAAAGTCGATGATGAAGCGCTCACCGAGCGGATCCGTATTAATCAGACCAAAATTTTCAGTGAAGACCTCGCTATGTTGGAACAACAACAGAAAAACTTGTTGCGTCAGCCTGAGCGAAAGTTACTGAATTTGAAAATTGATGCGGGTGGCGTGTTATCGCGACGTAAAATAGATCAAATGCTGGCCGGGGAACAGAGCCTTGGCTGATCTGTTTGATCAAACCCGGAAAGCCGTCATTGTGCTGCGTAATTTAGACAATGTGATGACCAACCTGGCATTGCGTCAGCTGGTGGCGGGAGCCAACTTAATTATGTCGCCGGCATAATGCTGTCTTTTGACCTTCCTGGTCGAAACGTTTAAATTGTGGGTAAATCCAGGCGCCGTGACTTGATTTGAGTCACGGCGTTTCTGTGTGGATCGTCTTAAAATATTGAACTTTTTTAGAATTAGTTCAACAATTAACGTTGATAAGTAGCATGACAGAAGTTCTCAGCAGACAAAGCTCACTGTAGTTAAGTGCTGAGTATAAAAATCCCTGATAACTTTTGTGTGTGCTTAGTTTTTTTGAAAAAACTAAATAAATATCCAGCAGATTGCCCCCGGTTTGTTAAGCAAAGATAATGACCAGGCCTCTATTTGAGGCAAAAAATATCTCCTCATTTGCTTTTATGCCCTCAAGCAGTCCGACGTCTTTCTGACTGGCAACGAAGAACATAAGAGTGTTGACTTGGAGTGACAAATGAAAGCTATCGCTGCGTTACAAATGGCCTCAGGGCCACAGGTGCAGGCTAATCTAATGGAAGCCAGCCGTTTAATCAGAGAGGCTGTTGAAGGTGGAGCCGGTATGGTTATGCTGCCGGAAGTATTTGGTATTATGGGGCAAAAGGATACCGATGCGGTCAATGTGGCTGAGGCTTATGGCCATGGTCCTATGCAGGACTTTATTAGCCGTACCGCCCGCGAATACAAAATCTGGATTGTGGCTGGCACCATTCCTTTATTTACGGATAATCCCAATAAATACTCGGCCAGTTCACTACTCTATGATGATAAAGGTGAAGTCGTGGCACGTTACGATAAAATTCACCTATTCGATGTTAAAGTTGAGGAAGAAGATCGCACCTACACGGAAAGCAGTACGGTAAGACCCGGTAAAAGCCCGGTTGTGGTCGATACGCCCTTTGGCCGTTTGGGTATGACTGTGTGTTATGACTTGCGTTTCCCCGAGTTATACCGTTATCTTTCGGAACAAGGTGCTGAAATTTTAGCTATTCCTTCGGCTTTTACGGAAGCTACAGGGATGGCGCACTGGGAATCTTTATTGCGTGCCCGTGCTATAGAAAACCTGTGTTATGTGGTAGCACCCGCTCAGGGCGGGTATCATGTGAATGGCCGAACAACCTGGGGTCATAGTATGGTTATTGACTATTGGGGGCGGGTGCGTGATCAATTGAATAAAGGTGCAGGTGTGGTAATGGTGGAGCCTGATTTGGAGGCCTTACGTACAACACGTAAAAGTTTCCCGGTATTAAGCCATCGTTGTTCACCCGATACGTTAAGTAACAACCACGAACGTTCGCTTTTGGCCGAATCAATGGAAAGTGCGAACTTTCACGGTAACAGCCATGAAAGTTCGCTTTCGTCCCAACCAATGGAAGGTGCGAACTTTCACGGTAACAGCCATGAAAGTTCGTTTTCGTCCCAACCAATGGAAGGTGCGAACTTTCACGGTAAGTAGCTGTCCGGACGCTATAGTTATCCCGGACGGTGAGTAAGGGACTCTCCCTAAGCTAAGCAGCATGTCGGATATATCTGCATGCGTTATAACAGGATAATTATATGCAACAAGCAATGGACTTTGCCCGCGCCGCTTTTTTTGCGCCCGGCAACCTGGGTGAGCATGATCTGGATAAAGTGTTCTCCCGGCTAATGACCAGCGAAACCACGCTGGCTGATTTGTACTTTCAGTCTTCCCGTTATGAATCCTGGGGGCTGGAAGAAGGAATTGTTAAAAGCGGCAGTTATAGTATTGAACAGGGCGTAGGGGTGCGGTCTGTGTGTGGTGAGCAAACGGGGTTTGCTTACAGCGATGAAATTTCCATGGCGGCATTACTCGATTCTGCCAAAGCGGCGAGTGCTATTAGCCGCGCAGGTCAATCCGGTAAAGTGCAAAGTTGGCAAGCTCGCGAACCTTCTAAAGCTTTGTACGGTATGGATGATCCACTCATTTCTCTGTCCGAACAGGACAAAATCGATCTCCTGCATCGCATTGATGCTAAAGCCCGTGCAGCCAGCCCTCATGTACAACAGGTCATGGCGAATATGGTGGCGGTACATGAAATCATTCTGATCGTTGATGAAGAAGGGCGGATGACTGCGGATGTCCGGCCTTTAGTACGTACTAATGTTTCGGTCATTGTTGAGAAGAATGGTAAGACCGAAAGCGCCATGTCAGGTGGTGGTGGACGTTTTGACCTGGATTACTTCCTGAATGATGATCGTGCCGATCAATACGCTGAAGAAGCTGTGCGGATGGCTTTGATTAACCTGGAAGCTGAAGCGGCACCTGCGGGCAATATGACGGTGGTACTGGGCAATGGCTGGCCGGGTGTATTATTGCATGAGGCGATAGGTCATGGTTTAGAAGGTGATTTTAATCGTAAAGGCACTTCGGCATTCTCCGGGCGTATCGGTGAACAGGTTGCCGCGAAGGGCATTACGGTCGTTGATGACGGTACTCTGGAAAAGCGTCGCGGTTCATTGAGCGTTGATGATGAAGGCACACAAACGCAATGCACTACTTTGATTGAAGATGGCATCCTCAAAGGTTATATGATGGATCGCCAAAATGCTGCACTGATGGATACGGTCTCTACCGGTAACGGACGTCGCCAGTCTTATTCTCATTTACCGATGCCGCGTATGACTAATACTTACATGCGTGCCGGTGATTATGATGCTGAGGAGATTATTGCTTCTGTCGAGAATGGTATCTACGCGGTGAATTTCTCGGGTGGTCAGGTTGATATTACTTCGGGCAAGTTTGTGTTTTCTGCGTCTGAGGCTTATCTGATTGAGAATGGTAAAGCAACACGGCCATTAAAGAATGCCACGTTGATCGGTAATGGCCCGGATGTACTGACTCGCGTCAGTATGGTGGGTAATGATCTTGAATTGGATGCGGGTATTGGTGTCTGTGGCAAAAATGGCCAGAGTGTGCCGGTTGGCGTTGGACAGCCGACTTTACGCGTGGATGGTTTAACCGTCGGCGGAACTGCGACAGCCTGAGGATAAAATAATGATTGAACTGGATAACAGGGAAGCGCTGGGTGCGGAATTTCAAACGCTGGCCGAGGATGTATTGAAATTAGCAGCAGCAAAAGGCGCGACAGCGGCTGAGGTGTCTGTAGAGAAGGGCACTGGTTTGTCGGTGCAGGTGCGGATGAATGAAGTTGAAAAGCTTCAGTATCATCGTGACAGGGGGTTAGTCTGACCGTTTATTTCGGCATAAGAAAGGTTATGCCTCTACCGGTGATTTATCATCGAAGGCGTTGGAAGATACCCTGGATGCGGCTTGTCGGATTGCCCGGTTTACGGCTGAAGATGATTTTAATGGTTTGGCTGATGCTGAGTTAATGGCGACTGAGCTCCCTGAGCTGGATTTGTACCATCCTGGGCTATTGGTGCGGATGAGGCGATTGAGCTGGCATTGAAAGCAGAAAGCGCTGCTCTGGCTCATGATAAGCGCATTGTTAATAGCGATGGTGCTGGCGTTGATAGTTACGCGGGCTTGGGCGTGTATGCGAATTCACATGGTTTCTCCGGCTGAGTAACAGTACCAGCCACTCTTTGAGCTGTTCTGTGGTCGCTCAGGATGGTGAGTCGATGCAGCGGGACTACTGGTATAGCAATTCTTGTCTGCCAACCAGGCTTGAAGCTGCGGATGCTATTGGTTTGCAAGCTGCGGAACGGACTGTACGGCGTTTAAATGGGCGTTCCTTAACAACCCGGGAAGTACCGGTGGTGTTTGTGCCGGAGCTTGCGCGTGGGTTGGTGAGTAGTTTGGTGGGGGCGATTAGTGGTGGTTCGCAATTTCGTAAAGCCAGTTTCTTATTGGATTCAATCGGGCAGCAGGTTTTCCCTGATTTTGTGCAGTTGCATGAGCGTCCGCATTTGAAACAACAAGCGGGTAGTCGTGCTTATGATTCCGAAGGTGTTGCGACTGTAGATCGGGAAGTTATTCTTGATGGTAAGGTGCAGGGTTATTTCCTTGGCAGTTATTCCGCCGTAAATTAGGTATGCAAACGACGGGCAGTGCGGGTGGCTCCGGGAATTTGTTACTGGATCATACCGGTGTGTCGTTCGAGGATATATTGCAGGAGATGGGCACTGGTATTCTGGTGACTGAGCTAATTGGTCAGGGTGGCAATATGATCACTGGTGACTATTCACGCGGTGCGGCGGGATTCTGGGTTGAGAATGGCGAAATCCAGTATCCGGTGGAAGAAATCACGATTGCCGGGAACCTGAAAGATATGTTTTTAGGGATTCAGGCGATTGGTACTGATGTCGATACACGTGGCCGTATTCAGACGGGTTCGATTATGATTGATAAGATGACGGTGGCGGGGCAATAAAGGTATTGCACCTGAGCACTGAGTTCGGTATATTTCGCAGCTCAACAACAGGCGCGTAGCTCAGTTGGTTAGAGCACCACCTTGACATGGTGGGGGTCGGTGATTCGAGTTCACTCGTGCCTACCAAATTTGAAAGGCCGATCAATGTAGTAATTGATCGGCCTTTTTTATGTCTGGAGTATTTGTTGGGTGTGAGGATGGATGCTTTTATATCCGGTGGTGGAGGGTTTGGGTTGGTTATCAGCATAGCCAGCTTGACGAGGGTATGTTATTTTCTTCACTAATCAGGCTGCACCTTCAACGTAAATCTTGTACTGATCTCTGAAACTGGCGACAATACCGCGCCAGACTCATCACGTTCTATCAGGCCATATTCATCAATTTGGTAACGTCAGAATGTACGTTTTTAACATCCGCCTTAGTCGTTTGGCTAATTCTCTGATGCTCATTGCGGTTTACCTGTAGGTAGTTCAGTACATCATCGTCGGGGAGTGATCGCAGAGAATAACGCGCCTGGTGTTTCAAAGGTGAAGTGTTCGCCTTGGTAACTGCCAGTATTTAAGGCACTTGCAAAGGCTGACCCCATTTCTAATAGATCGGCTTCAAGGTCGGGTTCAACTTTTATAATTGCATATCTCATTTGCTTTCCCTCTCTTTGATAATATCAGCAACAAAATCAGTCCATACTTTTTCAGGAGTGCTGAACAGATAGGGTGATTCAATATCAAAATAATGTTTATGATCACCCTTGCCGCGCTCATTGTCGTATCCGATAACCCGTTGACCGGGATAGCCATAAAAAAGACGATACTTGTACAGGTGTTTTGAACCCTTAACGGATTCTGGTAACTGCCAAGCTATGCCTTCAATGATTGCACCATCGGCTAGCTCACGCCTTCGCCTAAATATCAGTTCTGCTTTTGCCATGTTGGTAATGATACCAGCACTTGATTATTTTTCATATTTCAGTTTTTCAGCTGCATGTACTTTTTGATGCATGTATTTTTGATCTTCGGTCACTCGCCGCCCTCTTTCGCGTCCAGCTGGTAACGTTTTCCACCGCTGGCAACATTGGCGCGGTACACACTCGACCGGTGTGCATTCTTAGCACTTCTGGACTACTTTTTAGCCACCTGAAAACTGCTCATCATTACACAGCTTGAAAATAGCCTTTTCAACACCTAGCACCAACGGCTGGTAAGTTCACCAGACTTCAAAATCATTCAGCCGTTGATACAGTTCACGCGTCTTGATTTCAGAGGGTGAAAATTCTGGTTTTGTTTGTCTGGTGTTTTGGCACTGGTTTTTGGGCTTTGCTGGTTTTTGGGCTTTGCTGTTTTGCTGGTGCCTTGCTCGTTTGGTGAGCTTGCCTGCTGTATGTCCGAACGCTTGATGATGCGTTTTTCTTCAGCATTAAGGTCTTGTGGGGTGTGTCGGTCATGGTGGCTGTTCAGTCCTGTGGTGTGTTGATTGTAACTGATATGTGCAAAATTGCAGTATTGACTTAATGTAACTACAATAAGTTAATGAATATTGCCTTTGACCCAAATAAAGATGCTCTGAACATTAAAACCATAGGCTTTCCCTTCAGGAAGCTAAAATTTGGAATGGGATTGGTTGATAGCGGAGAAGATGCCCGTTATTCCTATGTGAGGTCAGAATGGTTGGTTTTGCTCCAATAGGAGCCACGGTATTTTGTATGGTGTTTACTGAAGAAAATGACGTATTCAGAGTCATCAGTTTGTGACATGCTACGAAAAGAGAGGTAAGAGATTATGCAAGTAAAATCTAAGTCTGGTCGGTCTTTTGATCTGCCTAGCGATGAAGAAGATGCCAAAATCAGAGCAGGTATTGCTAATGATCCAGATACACATGAATTATCTACTGAAGAAATAAGGCCATGCGTCCTATGGTAGACCTAAGGCAGAATTGACCAAGGATAGCGTGACTATTCGCCTGTCTCCCGAAGTAACTTCATATTTTCGGGGTACGGGTAAAGGTTGGCAAACTCGCATGGATAATGTATTAAAACAGTATGTCTCAGCACAGCATAAGCCTGTCTTTTAGCTTTGTAAGTGTTTGATATGTATAGGCGGGAATGTTGTTTTTAAGTATTGCTGAATAGAGCGGTTTTTTTTATCAATGAACTAGGTTTGACATGTCGCACGGTTGACATGGTGGGGGTCGGTGATTCGAGTTCACTCGTGCCTACCAAATTTGAAAGGCCGATCAATGTAGTAATTGATCGGCCTTTTTTATGTCTGGAGTATTTGTTGCTTGCAATTAAAATTATTTTATGCTGGTTCGTAGCGAGGCACGGATTGCGCGTTTTGTTTCTGTAGCCTGAGTTCATATACAAGCGGATTGATCGTAGTTGATGTGTATTGTGGAGCAAAGCTAAATCCTGCGGGCGGTGATTGGATGTTTTTATATCCGATGATGCAGGGCTTGAGGCTGGCTATCAGTATAGCTAGCCTTGGTGGAGTGAATGCTAATTGTGTTTCTAGGATCGGGATAATGAGATGGGGAAGAAAAAGTGTGATACAAGAGAAGGTAGGTTGCAAGATGCACTGATCAAAGATTTAGAGTTGATTTTGATGGTATTGGCCTTGTAGAAAAAGAATTCGAAGTGAATCCAAATAAATGGCTAATCAATGATAGAAGCCTGCTTATTCGCATGGCAAGAAATCTATTGATCTTCTGCTTCATAAAATTGACAACAATGAGACGACAGCTCATCTGATAATTGTAGAGATCAAAGTAGGAAGTGATCAAGGTGTCAATGGATAATGCAGCTGATTGATTACTACCATTACCTTAAGTGCGATGATGTTGCTATAGAAAGCATCTGTCAGAAGCTTTCAGTGGAAACTGTAAGGGATGTCGATTTATGGTTAATTGTTGAAGGCTACATTCCATTGTTACTGAAAGAGAGAATAAGTATCTGAGGCCAGATATTAGGTCACTGATAAAAGTAATTAGGTTGCTCAAAAGGGTGCAGAAACCCCTGCAGTGGAAGTGCTGAGTTAGCGCTTGATCGAATGGAACGGTGTACTCATCTCCACCAATACTTACCAGAACATTCACCAATAATATCACCCTTGAAATCCCAGTTACGGACTATCATATTTCTTGTGGCGTGCTTCTGTGGATTATCTATGTGATTACGGTTAAGTGCTGGTATGTTGGCTGCTATTAGTAGTGACTCGACTGCAATAATTGTACTTGCATCCTTTATTGGCTTTTGATTTTCCCCATTGAAAATAGTGCCCAGTCGGACACTTACACCACAAATTCCCCAAAAGCGGCCTTTACCACCAAGGTGTGTTTTTATTCTGTCTTCAAGGCCCTTTCCCTCTTTGCTTGGGATGTTTCACCGATGTATAAAGAGAGAGTCTCGCCATATACTGGGTGGTCGCCATATATTTGATAAACCCCAGGTGAAGATCTTAAATTTATTGGCACATCATCACTCAAATGGTAGGTTCCCGTATCCCTGTTATAAAACAGGGAAAGGCCCCTCCAGTTAATATCTATTTCAGTCATTTTACCTGCTTCTAGCTTACGTCCTGTTTTTTACGAATGTCTACTGGTCTTTGATTACTAGCCTATTGCTTGCCCGGTTAGCTGATAGCGCTCACCGCTTTTTATGATAAGTGAGTGTTACTTATCCAATGGTGCAGAGGTTGAGGCTAGCTGTCAACATAGCCAACCTTGGCGGGTGAGGCTCTTGAATTTTGGCTTATAATACCCAGTATGAAAAAAGAAGATTTTAAAATAGGCGAGCACTTTTATACGGTTCTGGTGAATGGTGTTGTACCGATATTGGCACACGTGTGATCACGGCTATTAAATGGATCAGATGACCGAGAAACTATAACGGCCCGCCCTACTCAATCGCTGAATATGTATTGATGAATATGATATGGATGGTTGTAGCTTGTCGGCTGATACCTGGGTTAGCTAGTCGGTGCGCCCTCCGTTTTCATTTCTGAAGAGGGAGACAATACCGCGCCGGTTTCATCAAGTTCAATTAGGCCAATATTCATTGCAGTTTACCTTGTTCCTGCCTCTTCAGTTTGCGTACGGCACTCGCTTAATACTGCCTCGGGAATCATTTTAACAGCTATCCAAATAAGGCCCGGAACTATAATCAAGTCATCCAGCTGGCCCAGTACCGGATAAAATCAGGAATTAAATCGATGGGGGATAACGCATAGGCGACAGCCATACCCATCAATACTTTCGCGAGGCGTGGAGTGCGTTCGTGTTGGCAATCAACTGGTAATAACGTAATTCACTTTTTAAATTACCAGCGATCGTCTTGATGTTTGCTTTAACAAACACTAACCGGCATTTGCACCAGCTCAGACACCTCAAGCGAGCACCAATATCAAGAAACGGGCAGGACTTCGCTGCTTCCAGTGCCGCATCCATCGAGTCGCTTCAATAATGGTATAGCAGACATTGTAGTCGTCACCACTACTGGTAGAACATCAGAGCCACCGTAGTGGTATCTTTCAGAGGATTCATCGGGCTAAACCGCTGCATCACCTAATGAACCAATCCATTCCATGTACTTGGCGAAATGTTTCTGACCTTCTTCGGGAGTAGCGGGTGGGTTGCGCCGAGATAAACCATGACGTATTGAGGCATTTGTAGATTCCCTTGTTGGTTTGAATAAGCAAGTAAACATGTATATCAGACTCAAAAGACTCCGTACAGTTTGTGTTATGCCAAAACAAAAGAGCCAGATTTAAATCTGGCTCTTTTCGTTATAAATGGAGGAGTATTTAAGATCAGCCTTCTTTTAAATAACTTTCCATAGAATCATCCAGTGCTTCCATCCAAGGCGTATGATGCTTTGGAGCCTGCGTACCGGTCATCAACGACTTATAAGCATTGTTGCGGAAGCCCATAATGTCATCGTGCTTATGGTGTTCCCATTCCATAAAGGTTTTATTAACACCTTCGACATCAAAGCTCGGGTAGTCCGTCTGATCGATGAGCTCCTGAACATAATCACCCTGGAACCAGATCATATCTTCATCCGTTTCCAGTGTAGCTTCACGATCTAACCAAGCCTGTGAATGTTCTTTCATTTCAGCCAACGGTGGCAGTTCAACCCGTCCCATAATCACATCACGCGTATACCAGGCCTGGGCATCGAACATGTTGAAGGTGTAGAACTGATCCTGCATGCCTAAGTAGAATATTTTTGGATTATTTTCCCAAACTACGCCTTCGTAGAGATTCTCTGTCCACATGCGGTTAGTGGCTTTCAGGCGCAGCGATTCCCCAATAAACGGGAAGTGATGTAAATAACCGGTACAAAGAATAATCGCATCGACATCTTTGCTGGTGCCGTCTTTGAAGTGAGCGGTATTGCCGGAGACATGCGTGAGTAGCGGAACTTCCTGGAAGGTATCCGGCCAATGGAAACCCATCGGTGCGGTACGGTGGCTAATCGTGATCGATTTTGCACCGTACTTATGACACTGCGAGCTAATATCTTCGGATGAATAACTGGTTCCGATCATTAACAGGTCTTTGTCTTTGAATTCCAAGGCATCACGGAAGTCATGTGCGTGGAGTATGCGGCCATTAAAGGTATCAAAACCCTCAAAGTGCGGTACATTGGGTGTGGAGAAGTGTCCTGAGGCGACCACGACATAATCGAACACTTCGCTACTACTAATATTATTAGCCATGTCTCGTGCGGTCAGTGTGAATTGTTCACTGGCTTCATCAAATTGCACATCCTGTACAGCATGCTCAAATTTACAGTATTTACGTACATCAGCCTTCTCAACCCGGCCTTTAATATAATCGGCCAACACAGCGCGTGGCGGATAAGAGGCAATAGGACGTCCAAAATGCTCTTCGAAAGTGTAATCAGCAAACTCAAGGCACTCTTTCGGGCCATTTGACCAGAGATAGCGGTACATACTGCCATGAACTGGCTCGCCATGTGCGTCCAGCCCGGTGCGCCAGCTGTAATTCCATAAACCGCCCCAATCGCTCTGTTTTTCATAACACACGATTTCAGGGATATCTGCGCCTGCTTCCTGTGCTGAAGCAAATGCCCGTAATTGTGCGGTTCCACAGGGGCCAGCACCGATAATTGCTACTCTCGTCATTTTGTTCCTCCGTTGAGTCCAACCCGCTAAGCTACTCTGATTGCATCATTTTAATAATTAGCCAATACAGGTACTCATTAATAGGTAGATGCTCGACGTAGAAAGCTGAGCTGTTTATTCTTGTGAGATGGCGGAGAACGAAGCAGCAACCAAAACACCCCTTGATAATAAATCAGTCGACCTAAACACCCGGCTTGGGCAGGCTATTCAACAATGTTTATTATCACTGATTCAATCCTCCGAATCTGTCAAAGTTCTGGAGCAATTTACCTATCACTTAAAGTCTGAGCTGGGCGCGGCGTATTGTGTATTACTTGATGCTAGCTCGAATTCAGCCGGGCTGGAAACCATCGGTGTTATGCCTCCCGAAGAAGAACATGCTCTTCAAGATGTGTTGCAGGCCTTAGAGCGAAGTGACGAGAGCGCGCCTTTCTTTTCGCTTGGCGATAATCCAGGCAAGCTGATTTTTACCTTACGTCATGAGCATCGCTTTGCGGGTGCTTTAGTGATTCAGTGGCCCGATGCGGAAGCATACAATTCAGCCATGCTTGATGCCCTAACAGAAATCTGCCCGGTTTTAGCTCAGATGTTAATTAATCTGGCGCATGCCAAAGACCAGCGCCGTCATGATCTATATGAGGAGCGCGCCACGATTTCACGTGAGTTGCATGATTCATTGGCACAATCTCTAACCTATCTGAAAATCCAGGCGACACGCTTACAAGCTGCGTTACCGAGTGGAAACGATGGGCCTGAAAATAAGGCCGCACTGGATGTATTGGCTGAGCTGCGTACTAATCTTAATGATGCTTACCGGCAGTTACGCGGTTTGATGACGACTTTTCGCCTGACTATGCACGGTAAATCTTTTAAGTTGGCGGTGCGGGATTCCATTGATGAATTCAATAAATATAACAATATAGTGTTTGAGCTGAATGATCGTTGTCCGGCGGGTATTTTAACGGTTGAAGAGGAGATGCAGGTCTTACAAATCATCCGCGAGGCGCTCTATAATATCGTCAAACATTCTCAGGCGACCACCGCCAGTGTGTCTTTGTATTATGAGGATGAATTAGTGCTTATCCGGGTAAGTGATGACGGTATTGGTTTTAGTCGCGAGCAAAAGTACGAGCGCCACCATGGCCTTACTATTATGCAGGAGCGTACTTTTAATCTGGGTGGTAAGCTAAAGGTGAGTGGTACTGAGGATCAGGGCACACAAATCAGTATTTCCTTTACCCCAAAACTGCCTTAGGAGCTGTCTATAAATAAGATCCTGTTTTTCTGCGAGGTTATTTACAGACAGTTGCTTAATCATAGGATCATGCATGATCTGAAGGAGTTATGATGCTGCAATCCCAGCGATCTGCCAGTGATAAAAAAACCGTTCTGATTATTGATGATCATCCTTTATTCCGTAAAGGCGTGCGTCAGTTATTGGAAATGGATGCGCAGTATCAAATTGTGGGTGAAGCACCGGATGGTGAAAGTGGTTTGACCCTGGTTGGAGAATTGAAGCCTGACCTGGTGTTGCTGGATCTGAACATGGCTGATATGAATGGCTTAGAGGTGCTTGATGCCATTAAGAAGCTGCATCGACGGGTTATGGTGGTCATTATCACCGTTTCCAATCAGGACAGTGACGTGGCGCGTGCCATCCACAGCGGGGCGGATGGTTATCTGCTGAAAGATATGGAGCCTGAGGATATGCTGGAAAAACTGGGTCGTCTGGCGGATGGGCAGGTCGTGTTGGATGACAATATTGCCTTATTGCTGACTAATATCCTGCGAGGCGGTGGTGGTTTAGTCACGTCGGAGAGTGTCAATTTGACCGGGCGTGAGATCCAGATCCTGCAATTATTGGTGCGGGGTTTGAATAACAAACTGATTGCCCGTGAACTGTTGATCAGTGATGGCACGGTGAAGGTGCATGTCAAAAACATTCTGCGCAAACTCAATGTTAAATCCCGCCTTGAAGCCGCAGTCTGGGCGATGAATCATGATTTCCCCGGCAAGCCGTGATGAAGGTTCCCCGCTTACCACTGGCGACACCCGATCAATCCGTAGCAAAGCCCTTACTTGATCCCGCTAAGTTGATTGATCATTTGCCTTGTGCGGTGATTCAGACTGATTTGTCCGGAGATATCACCTATTTAAGTGAGCATTGGCATTCACTGACTGGTTTTACGGTTGAGGAATGTATCGGAAAGGCTTTCCAACGTTTTATTGACCCCGATGATCATACCCGGCTAAAACCCCTGTTTTCGCTATCGGTTTCTGAGCCGGACAATACGCTCAATTTGCGTTGCCTCTGTGCTGACCAGACTGTGCGCTGGATTCAATTTATAGCGCATGTTGTCAAGCTGGAAGAGGGCGGCTCTGGCATTACCGGCATGATTCAGGACATCAGTCAGCAGGTTGGGCGTGAAACCACGTTGATGGCAAACCATCGAACGATTAATGGCATGCTGAATGATTTTCAGGGCATGGTGTATCGGTGTCGGAATGACCCTCACTACACTATGCAATATGTCAGTCGTGGCAGTCTGGCACTGACGGGTTATCGGGCCAGGGATATTATCAATAATACCCGCCTAACTTACGGCAGCCTTATTATTCAAGATGACCAGAAACGGGTTTGGCATACGGTACAACGTGCCTTACAGGAAAAATCCAGCTTCGACATTATTTACCACATTCGTACTGCGGAAGGAGGTATAAAACGGGTTTGGGAGCGTGGCAAAGGGATCTTTTCGGGGAGTAATGACTTGTTAGGATTGGAGGGATTTATTACCGGTATTAGCTTGTATCAGAGCGACCTCTATCCGGCGATGGATACGGGCGCGCCTACCTTGCTAATGACGCAGACTCAGGGGCAGGTGATCCCACAGACTTTTTTTCTGAACCGTCTTGCTGAGCGGCATGTTGCTTATGAGGAAGATACTGAGCGTTATGCGGTGTTTTACCTGCATTTAGATAACTGCCGTAAACATTGTGAGCACCTTGATTTGGAGCAAGTGCAGCGTTGTGCCAGCGAAGTCATGCACCGGATTACGCCTTTGCTGCATGCTGATGACAGTATTAGCTATGAATTGCTAAATGAAGTGCGCATTTTAGTGGATCGCTATGACGCGGAGGCCCGCTTGAAGGCATTGAGTGAGGCTTTGCATGAGGCGTTTCTTGATCCGATATCGATCGGGGATTGGGATTTATTTTTGACGCTGAGTATTGGTTTGGCCTGGGCTAATGATGGACAGGGGAGTGGCATGATGGTGCTGGCTGAGGCTGAAGAGGCTATGGTGCGGGCGCATGAAGTGGGTGGGAATCGGACTTGTGAGGCGAAGTGATGATTGATAGTAGTTAGCGGATAAAAATTTCATGGTCACGAAGCGTGGACTACACTAGGTTTAAATCCACAAGGAGTATGCTATGTATGCTACCAATGTACGCGAGCTGAAAAAGAATCCTTCACTGGCATTACGCCATGCCAGAGATGCTCCGGTATTAATTATGAAAGGTACCGAACCAGATTCTCTTTTGATCCATCTGGACGAGACGCTTAGTAAAACAGAATCCGGGTTACGTCCGGCGCTGGCGGCCAGCTTATACCGTGATGGCGTGATGTCGCTTGGGAAAGCCAGCAAGCTTAGTGGTTTATGTATGAGCGATTTTATAAATCATCTTGGGCATTTGGGTATTGAGATTGTGGGTGTTGATGAAACTACTGCTCATGAAGCCAGTGATTTGTCCATGAATAGTCCGTATACGCAACAGGTCAGCAGATACATCAAAGCAAAAGACGCCCATAAACCTCATCTGATGAATAAGGTCTTTGCCAAAGACGCCACGCTTCAAATGAAGGTGAAAACTGAAAATATTTCATTTCCGCCTGAAGTTTCTGGTGTGTCAAATATCACTGAAACGCTGGTTAGAGAGTTCAATCAGTCGTATGAAAATGTTTATACGATTTGCCTTTCCGATACGGTGATGGAAAGTGCTCATGCGCTGGATTGTCGCTGGTTGGTCGTGATGACTGATAAATCATCTCAGCAGCTTCGGGTGGGTTATGGGGACTACAAGTGGTTATTTGAAGACAATGACTCAGGCCTTGTGAACCAACTAACAATAGTCATCGATAATATGATTATTTTGCCTGCTGAGAATCAGGAGCAGTTGATGGCGTGGATGGAAGGGGTTTCATATCCTTGGGCAGGCTCTGCTGAAGTTTTGGCATTGATGCCTGGTCTTAGCCTACTGAAGGATATGCGTAAAAACTTGTCTGGAGAAGGCTAGCCATTAGAGCCATCAGCCCTGCGAATCTTATCCTCGCGTACCCGCATCCAACGGTTTTCATACACCGTCTTGCTATCGAGCTGTGTGATTTCAGGTTTTGGTGCCTTCATTTAGGTATTCTCGTTTTCATAATGCATTTCACTCCCCGCTATTCACATAAGAAATCACCGATAAAAACCGTATAGGCAGCTCAATCAAATCCTCCGGCCCATGTGGCGCATCGGCATCAAAAAACAAACTATCCCCAGGCTGCATCAGATACCGTTGTGAGCCATGTAAGTAATTCATTTTTCCTTCCAGCATATACAGAAATTCGAGGCCATTATGTTGGAAGGTAGGGAACTCATCCGACTCCTCAGTGAGGGTCAGTAAATAAGGCTCCACCACCAAGTTACCCTCAACACCGCCTGTATGCCCGAGCAGGTTATATTGATGCCCTGAACGCGTGCCCCGGCGCTCAATTTCCAGTCCTTCGCCTGCTTTAACAAACACTGCCTCACGTTCTTGCTCAAAACGCTGAAAAAAGGCGGTTATTGGGACACCGAGTGCAATCGAGAGTTGTTGCAGGCTGGTCAGTGAAGGCGATGTCACGCCGTTTTCAATCTTCGACAACATCCCTAGTGAAATACCCGCAGTCGCGGCCAGATCAGCCACAGTGATCCCTAGTTGCTTGCGAAAGAAGCGAATTTGGCGGCCAATAGCGACTTCCAGCTTGTTTTCTTTCAATTCACGTAGTGCGTGAGGGTTTTGCTGAAGGGGATGGCCGGGTGTTTTATTGTCCAAGGGTGTTCTCTGTGATTTTTCCTGTGAGGAAAATAGTATTCATCATGGTTGAATGAAATGCAAGCCAGTGCTAGTCTGATAGGCATTCTATTGATAACTCTTTAGGCGAGCGAACAATAAACACATCTACATTTACTGTTGCCGCTCGCCTTAACTAACGACAGGATACCCCCTATGTGCGGCATTGTTGGCCTCTTTATAAAAGATAAAGCGCTGGAGCCACGGCTCGGTAGCTTGCTGAGTGATATGTTGATTACCATGACGGATCGCGGCCCGGATAGTGCAGGCTTCGCGGTGTATGGTTCACCGGATATGATGAAAATCACGGTACAGTCTTCGCAACCCGAACAGGATTTTGAGGATCTGTCGGGTAGCATTAAATCAGCCAGTGATGTTAATTGCGAAGTGAGGCTCAAAGACACGCATGCTGTGATTCACGTTCAATCAGGACAGGCTGATGCCGTGCGAACTGCACTCACTGAAATATCTGATTCCATTAGGATTATGAGTGCGGGCGAAGCGATTGAGATTTACAAAGAAGTTGGCCTTCCGGAACAGGTCACCGAACGTTTCCAGCTTGCACAAATGAGTGGTAGTCATGCCATTGGCCACACACGTATGGCGACAGAGTCGGCGGTGACTACGATGGGGGCGCACCCGTTTTCGACGGGCGATGATCAGTGCCTTGTCCATAATGGTTCCTTGTCGAATCATAATAACCTGCGCCGTGAACTTGTTCGTAAAGGCATTCATTTTGAGACTGAAAACGACACCGAAGTCGCGGCGGCTTACCTCTCTAATTGTCTTGCTAATGGTATGAATCTGGGTGATGCCCTGGAGGCAGGCTTGGAGGATATGGATGGGTTTTACACCTTTGTAGTTGGTACTAAAAACGGCTTTGGTGTACTGCGTGATCCGATTGCTTGTAAGCCTGCAGTGTTGGCGGAAACTGATCAGTATGTTGCCTTTGGTTCAGAGTATCGGGCGTTGGTGAATTTACCGGGTATTGAAACGGCGAAGGTTTGGGAACCGGAGCCAGCCACCGTTTATTTTTGGGAGCGATAGTATGCAGACTATAGATTTGTCAGTTGCCAGTTTGCGTGACCTGAATTCAGGTCTGCACGCTGAAGCAGAGTCATTAAATAATGCTGATTGGGAGGTATTGAATCCACGGGGTCATCATGCGGTGGCGGTGGGTATAGATGCCGAAGTGAATGTCGATATTCATGGTTCGGTGGGCTACTACTGCGCAGGCATGCACCAAAAGGGCACGGTCACTGTACATGGTTCTGCTGGCCCCGGTGTCGCAGAAAACATGATGTCAGGCAAGGTGGTGATTAAAGGCGATGCCAGTCAGTATGCCGGTGCAACTGGGTGTGGTGGTTTATTAGTTATTGAAGGCAATGCCAGTTCACGTTGTGGGATTTCCATGAAAGGCATCAACATTGTGGTGAAAGGCAATATTGGCCACATGTCAGCCTTTATGGCGCAAAGCGGTAACCTGGTTGTATTAGGTGATGCGGGTGATGCATTGGGTGATTCGATTTATGAAGCGGGCCTGTTTGTACGTGGCTCGGTGAAAAGTCTGGGCGCGGATTGCATAGAAAAGGAAATGCGTGATGAGCATGTCACGTTATTACAAGGTTTGTTGGATCAGGCTGGCATCACCGATATAAGCCCGTTTGATTTCGCACGTTATGGTTCTGCCCGTACCTTGTATAACTTTAATATCGATAACGCTGCTGCTTACTAGGCTTCGACTCCGCTCAGCCAACAGATGAGTCGTACCCTTTGACCTGTTCACTGAGCGGAGTCGAAGGGTAACGAAGCACAGGCACTCTAAATTAGAGGATAGATTCATTATGACTTACAAAAATCCACCGACTACACCGCGTAAATCAGCCACCTTTGATGATTATACGCTGTCTGAAATTCGCCGTGCTGCGGACACTGGTATTTATGATATCCGTGGCGGCGGGGCCAAGCGTAAAGTCCCGCACTTTGATGATCTGTTGTTTTTAGGAGCATCGATGTCACGTTATCCGCTGGAAGGTTATCGTGAGAAGTGTGAAACCAGTGTCACACTGGGGACGCGTTATGCAAAGAAGCCTATCAAGCTGAAAATTCCGATTACCATCGCTGGCATGAGTTTTGGTGCTTTGTCCGGGCCTGCGAAAGAAGCATTAGGTCGCGGTGCAACGCTGGCGGGTACGTCGACGACTACCGGTGATGGCGGTATGACGCCGGAAGAACGTGGCCATTCCAAACAACTGGTGTATCAGTATTTACCATCACGTTATGGCATGAACCCGGATGATTTACGTAAAGCCGATGCGATTGAAATCGTAGTCGGGCAGGGCGCTAAACCGGGCGGTGGCGGTATGTTACTCGGCCAGAAAATTACGGATCGTGTTGCTGAGATGCGGACATTACCAAAGGGTATTGACCAGCGTTCTGCTTGTCGTCACCCGGATTGGACAGGGCCGGATGATCTGGCGATTAAGATTCTGGAATTACGCGAGATTACCAATTGGGAGGTACCGATTTTCATTAAAGTCGGTGGTGCGCGGCCTTATTACGATACAGCGCTGGCGGTAAAAGCGGGTGCTGATGTTGTAGTACTGGATGGTATGCAAGGTGGTACTGCGGCGACGCAAGAAGTCTTCATCGAGAATGTTGGCCAGCCTACTTTAGCCTGTATTCGCCCAGCAGTTCAGGCCTTACAGGACATGGGTATGCACCGTAAGGTTCAGCTGGTTTTATCCGGCGGGATTCGTAATGGTGCGGATGTGGCTAAGGCGCTGGCACTCGGGGCAGATGCGGTATCGATTGGCTCGGCGGCACTGGTGGCGATTGGTGACAATGACCCGCAGTGGGAAGCTGAATACAATGAATTGGGTAGTACGGCGGGTGCTTATGATGACTGGCATGAGGGTAATGACCCGGCGGGTATTTCCACGCAAAATCCTGATTTGATGTCGCGGGTTGATCCTGTTGATGCAGGACGCCGGTTGGCGAACTATCTTAAGGTAATGACGCTGGAAGCGCAGACGATTGCGCGGGCCTGTGGTAAGAATCATGTGCATAACCTGGAGCCTGAGGATTTGTGTGCGTTGACGATTGAAGCGGCGGCAATGGCGAAAGTGCCGTTGGCTGGTACGGATTGGGTGCCTGGGGCGGGCGGTAATCTGTAATGAACAGGACATCATAAAAATAAGACCCTAAATACCCGTCATGAGAATTTGTTACTGCCGCTTTGCTTATGAAAGTAAGCAAAGCTTGGCGTGTTCTATTTAAGTCTGCAACATTAGTTAGTGGGTGAAACTTAACGGTTTGTGATAGGAATGCTCAGCTCAAAACTTTCTGGTTGGTGATGGATGAAGCCTTGGCTATAGTGAACGCCGATATTACGCAGTAAGTCACACTGGTATTCACTCTCAGGGCTTTCAGCAACAGTAATGGCTCCGATTGAATCGGCGACAGACTGTACCGATTTTATAATTTCAAAGTTTTGGCTTCCCGGAGTCAGGCCTCTGATTAAGTTACCATCTAATTTAATCATGCTGATTTTAAGATCGCTGATATAGCCATATGAGGCATAACCTCTCCCAAAGTCATCAATAGCAGTCTCACCACCTAACTGAATTATTTCTTCAACGACCTCTTTGATACGGTCTTTTGTGAAATTAAAGCATCTTCAGTGATTTCAAAAGTTATTTTGACGCCAATGTTATTAGCGCTTTTTATCAAGCTGGCAAAGTTCTCCCGTGTCTTTATGTTTAAAAATGATAATGGGGAAACATTTACATGAACGTATTCAGAGTCAACTTCATCACTTCCTTCGAAAAAATCAATGAGGGATTCTAATACATAATTATCTAAGAGATGCATCAGTCTGGCGCTATTTAATGCCTCAATGAATGGAGATGGTAGCTTGTACTTGTCTCCATCCTGAATTCGAATTAAAATTTCCTGGCGTGACGGTAATTTTAAGTTTGGCTGAAGTGTTTTTATTTTTTGCCGGAATAGTACAATTTTTTTATTTAAGATGATTTTTTTGCTTTTTCTACTCGATGGAAATCAAGAAATTTTTTCTTATTATCAGGCCCGGCTGATTCAACTTTTACCTCATTAACATTATCACCTCCATAGTCCTTAGACTGGTGGCAACCAAAATCAGCCATCCCAATCACCTCGCTAGTAGCCAGCTGAGATAGGTTGATTTCGCGTATACCTATACTAGCAGATATATTAAATTTTTTGTTATTATGAGAAAATTGCTCATTCTTAATAAGCTTCAATAGTTTCGTGGCATAGAGGCGAACTTCTTCTATTTCCATGTTAACCAGGAAAGCAAACTCATCACCACCTCTGCGAATGACAATACTACTCTTCGGGCAGGATGCTTTGATGATTTTAGCAACCTTTATTAATACTTCATCACCTTTCATGTATCCAAAAAGGTCATTGATCGTTTTGAATCCATCAAGATCAATTAACCCAATTGTATACTTTTTATCACATAACTCTGGATCTTTTTTGATTTCCCCTACTTTACTTTCAAAATACAGCCTGTTGTGCAAGCCTGTCATATAGTCATGATTCGCATTATACCTAATGCTTTCGATTGCCTTATCTTGAGAGATATCATCAATGATAAGTGAAGTCATCATGCGTTCCTCTACATTGAATATTGGATAGACAGTAATATTAGCTGGGAAGGCGGTTTTTCCGGAAAATGAACAAAACGCAGAAGATGATGTGTTCTTTTTAGTTTGGAGTAGGTTAAATAGAAATAGCTTTGAAAGTCCATTTCTATCATTCAAAGCTTGCTTTATTTCTACAATTTCACTGATGTTCCTTCCAATGATTTTAGTACTTGGCAGACCAACTTTTTGTTCGGTTTTCTTGTTAATCTTTACTATATTAAAATCTGCGTTGATTATTATTATTGAAAGTTGAACTACGTCAAATAGATTATTGACTAGTTTGTTTTTAACAACAAGTTCGTTTTGAATAGCTATTTGCAATTTTACTTCATTTTCAAAAAAATTCTTTCTTTCTAATAAGCCAATAAAATTATCAGCAATTTTCTTTCGATATGAATTTAAACTTTCAATTAAATCATCTAACTCATCATTTTCATTTGATTTATTTAAAACAATATTTTCTCTTAGTTTTTCTACGTTTCCGGAGTCAAAGCTTTTTTTCTCAATTCCAAGTAGTTTGGCAGAAATAATCAAGTGGCTGCTTATATAGTAATTGACAAGGAATAATATAAAGATTGAGACAAGTACCGTTTTGGAAAAGTGTTCGAAAAATATCATATGCATTCGAATAATAATTTCCTTGTAAAGATTCTGCATGTCTACATAAACCAGCATTTTACCTACGTTCTCTTTTTTTCCATCGCTCTTAGTGAATGTTAAAGGATGAACTCTTACTTTTTGTGTGTTCTCTCCCTCTTTCTTTCCGGTTTGATGTATTATTTTATTGTTTTCATCTACTATTTGAATTAAACCAATATAATCTTGCTTTCCCATTGAGTTAACTAAGGTTTTTATCAAAGTTCGATCATAAACCCACATTGAATGTGCCAATAATGGTGTGGAGTAGTCAATAATTTCTTTGACTTTCTTATTAATAGAGGTTTTTTTACTAACATACTCTTGATTAAGGGTAAAGGCCGTTAATATTAGTGTTAGTATTGAACTAAAAATTAAGATTCGATAAAGAATGATTCTGTTTATCTTTCCTCTTAGGATTGAGTTTTTTTTGTTAATAATTTTTTTTGGAATTATATTCACATTCCTAAACCTCTGTAGTAGAATTTAATTTTTTGATGAGTTGTGGCTTTATTATGTTGTGGATATTGAATGGTTAATTCAGTTGAACTTGAAATTATCAGATGGCCTGCAATAGTAAAAAATGCTTTTTCTGGAAATTGACAAGTGAGTGGTTTTTGTGAATGAAATCAAAATTTTCTCCATGGCTGCTGGATATTAAGTTAATGCGTTTAGAGGTGTTATTGTTTTTCTCCTGTTAATATAGAATTGATGAGGTTTTCTTTTTTAAGTGATTTAATTATCTCGTTAATTTCATTTTTCAACGGCTCTATTTTATTTTCAGAATTTTGGCTTGTAAAAGCAAAAATAATTGGATAAGTTATGACGTCATAAGTGGCTTTGAATTTTTCTTTTTTTATGCCCATCGTCTCTAAGTGATATGCCATAGGCAATTCCTCAATAGCAATTGCATCAACACGTTTGTTGTTTAATAATTCGATTAGTTGAATATCTGTGTTCACTTCTGTTAAATTTTTTGTTTCGAAAGGCATTTCATATAACCATCCTTTTATTGCCCCAAGTTTAACGTTGTTATAATCTTTGGCAGGCTTGTCTATCAGTGGGCTATCAATAGGGAGATAAATATAAGCTGTTGATGAAAACAATGCTTCAGATTTCATAATGGATTTACCCTCTTCTAACTTGCTGTTAATATGATCAATCATCTGCTCGCCTAACATCGCAGCTTCTAATCTATTAGTTTCAAGTTCAAGAACCAATCTATTCCAGGGTACTACTTCCACATTAATAGGCTTGCCTAGTCTTTCAGAAATTTCATTAATGATCTGGATGTTCTTGCCTATTTGTTCCCCATTTTCTGTATAAACAAAGGGTGGTAAGTCAGCAGGTAACTTTATTGTCAACGGTGTTGCGCTAACTATTGAAGAAAATAATGCAATAGTGAAAATTATTAACTTATAAAATGATTTCATGTCAAATGCTCGGTCAAAATATATTATATGTCAATGTGTATGGAAATAATGAGGTCATTTGTAAAGCTATCACATCTTTTAATGCTAGTAGCTAGTTTGGTTGAAAATTTGCCATACGAAGTGGCATGACAAAATTTCAGCCATGTAATCCAACTGTGCTAAAAGGTGTAGGTAGAAAAATACTCGATAACTTTTGCATGCGGGCTTACTTATTTTTGAAAAATCCTGTTTTTACAATATCTATTTACACGACTTGAAGCGTAATCAAATGCTTTGAGTTTCGTTGAGTAATGGTGAATATAATTTTCCATATGTACTTGTTTCGACTAGTAATTTGTCTGATAGCTAAGCTATCCGGTATATGGTAATTGTTTGTTTTATAAGCCAGTTTTAGGTGTTTATTTAGTTCTGAGTAGTTATAATATAGGTGAAAAGCTTGAATTCGTCAGGATATGATTCGTGATGTTACACAGTAAAGCACATCTAAGGGCTATATTCTGTAAGCATGGAAGTCTTCAATGTCCACACTAAGTATTTTGATTAATGGGATGTTATCATCGGAAAGCTATATTTTGGAGCGGAAATGGAGGAGAAAAAATGTCTAAAGATTTAGCAGTATTCGCAGCCGAGAACGGCATCAAATATTTTATGATTTCATTCACTGATTTATTCGGTGGACAGCGGGCCAAGCTGGTTCCGGCATCAGCGATTGCTGGTATGCAGGAAGAGGGTGCGGGTTTCGCGGGTTTTGCTACCTATCTTGATCTCACCCCTGCACATCCCGATATGTTTGCCGTACCCGACCCTGATTCAGTGATCCAGTTGCCGTGGAAGCCTGAGATAGCTTGGGTGGCAGCCGATTGCATGATGAATGATCAGCCTTTATCCCAGGCACCGCGTGTCGTGTTGAAAGCGCAGATCGCTAAGGCTACAGCGCAAGGTTTACGCGTTAAAACCGGTGTGGAAGCCGAGTTTTTCATGATCACCCCAGATGGCTCAGCAATTTCCGATGCGGCGGATACTGCGGCTAAGCCTTGTTATGACCAGATGGCGGTGATGCGCCGTAGTGATGTGATTACTGAGGTGTGTGATTACATGCTGGATATGGGCTGGGGGCCTTATCAGAACGATCATGAGGATGCGAACGGTCAGTTCGAGATGAACTGGGAATATGATGATGCGCTGGTGACGGCGGATAAGCATTCGTTCTTTAAGTTCATGGTTAAGTCGGTGGCCGAGAAACATGGGCTACGGGCGACGTTTATGCCTAAGCCGTTTGAAGGGCTGACGGGTAATGGTTGTCATGCGCATGTCTCGGTTTGGGATATGGACGGTAAGGTGAATGCCTTTGCCGATGATGATATGGAGTTGGGTTTGTCACAGAAGGGTCTGCACTTCCTGGGTGGGATTATGAGGCATGCATCCGGTTTGGCGGCGATTACTAATCCGACTGTGAATTCTTATAAGCGTATTAATGCACCGCGTACTATGTCGGGGGCGACCTGGGCGCCGAATACAGTGACCTGGACGGGGAATAACCGGACGCATATGGTGCGGGTGCCTGCGCCTGGGCGTTTTGAATTGCGTTTGGCGGATGGGGCAGCGAATCCTTATTTGTTACAAGCGATTATTATTGCTGCGGGGATGGATGGGCTGGATACTTCGGCTGATCCGGGGCCGCGTTATGATATTGATATGTATCAGGAAGGGCATAAGATTACGGATGCGCCGAAGCTGCCTTTGAATATGCTGGATGCTTTGCGGATGTTTGATGAGGATGAGGGTTTGAAAGAGGCGTTGGGTGATGAGTTTTCTGCGGCTTATTTGAAGCTGAAGCATCAGGAGTGGAATGATTTTGTTTCGCACTTTACGAAGTGGGAAAAGGATAATGCTATTGATGTTTAGAGTGTGAAAGACCTCGAGTTTGGCTGGCGGTTTATGTTGCAGGTCAGCCAAGTTCTCTTATTTAAGGAATGAAAATGTTAAAAAAACCATCTGACCTAAATTGGATTGAGTTCATCTATTGTGGGCTACCATTTTTAGTTTTGGTTATGCAGTTCTTTCATGCCTCTTTTTTCCCTACTCCTTCGCTAAGTGCGAACCTCATCTCGTCCGCTGTGGTAGGAGCTTTAGCTATCTGGTTTGCAACTCAGGGTATGCATTTTAACATTGGGCTGATACAGAGCAAAGACTTCGGGAAGATTATGGCTTATGTTGCTGTGTTTTTTAACAGTATGTTAATCTACACTTTAATCAGCGGGATCGTGTTTATTTATCTTAAACAGTGGATTATTGAGACTATTTCTTAGTCCGTAAATCACCGTTTATTTGCTGTAAGTTGCTTTTTTATTTAAAGTAATATTATGGTGATGTCACATTTAGAGCAAGGCAAAGCGCATGAAAGTCACTACTAAAGGCCGCTTTTACATTGTAAAAGCCTCTCAACCTAGCCTTACAGGCTAATTTAAAAAATTAAAAGGTACTGCCACAGCAAAGATGTCAACCGATGAAATTATGAGCTTAACCAGAGATACACCACAGCAATCAGTTAAATCGAACTCCCTCATACAACATCGACAACACCAGCGTCACACCCAATGACTTCAACACCAGCGTGTCCTCCTGTTCCCGGTA
>CANNZV010004950.1:0-33063 GCA_947561585.1 Caprella mutica
TCTATGATTTTGACGAAATCAACGATAAGGAGGCGATTATAACAAGCTATACGGGATTGGTTATGGTTTTAATCATCAGAAAAATTCCTACCGCATTGGTTGGAGGCCAACGGTGGATTTAAAACAGATCGAAATTGCTTCATACATGTATAAGGATGGGGTTAGAAGTTTGAACCAATTGGCATTGTAGATGTAGACAAATGGCAAGATTTTTCGGCAAACCTCAAGACCGGTAAAGGCACGATCAACGGTGAAGCATTTTCTGTCGCCTATACCTTTAAGTCTAGACTGGGATTTATGCTATCCCTATACTTTGGTGGTAATGCGCCAGCGCCACATGATATGGTAGTGGATATCGTGCTTTTGAATAAAGTTAAGAATCCAATTTACGATTGATTAAGTTCTCTTATTGACGGCTATGGGTATTTTCCGGATTTGAATTTCGTAAATTGTTCAATACTTGAGCCAAATTTGGTAGATCCTTCAAAAAGAGGGCCTTATGGAAAAAATTAAGTCTTTTGATAAAGAATTTAAGAGTATAGTTTGCGAAAGTGAGTTTTGTTGGTGCTTTCGATCCAGATATCCTATCTCCTTTATGGTTTGTAACTAACAAGGCTTTTAAGTGAAGGTGATTCGTCAAGAATAGTAGATATAGAATTTATTGAAGGGGAAGAAAAGGAAGTTCTCAAATGGGTTTCTAGACGTACTTATTGATAAGAAGAAGTTAAATGTTAGGGTGGACGACCTAAGAAAATTCGATTTGCTTGCTGATTTGATTAAAGGACTTGCAATGCAATTCAAGTCAACTGTAAATATGATCGATTTCAACCTTTTGCTTCATTTCGAAGCAAGAAATAAGAAAGACTTGGATAATATATTAAGAGGTGGGGCCAATGTCGAAAAATGGGATGATGTGATCAATGAACCAGTTTTTGCTGGTGTTAGATTGAGAAAAAAAATGTAAAGCCTTATGGAAGCCAGAGTTGGCTATTTTGCTTACAAGATGCCCTAAGCCAGAATTAAAACACCAGTACCATATTAATATCATGAAGAAATTCGTTAAGTTTAAAGTTACGGGCATTTCGGATATAGTATAAGTATGATTTTTTGATTTCTGAATTGAACGAATCGATTTCGCTTTGTTAATAAAACGCTAAAGTCTTTTTCTAAATGGAAGAACTACTAATTAATCTTGAGAAGTGCGTACTGAAACTCGTGAAATTCAAAAGAAACCTCATTTTTGAAATAGAATTTCAATTGGGAAGGTAGAATTGATTCTATTGGTCAAGAAGTTATTGCAGCTACAATGAACCCTTTGTTCGAAGAAGGAGTAGATGTGATGGAGTTCAGTATGAAAGATATTAAGAAGGATGATCTAGAATGGTTGAAAGTTGGTGCGCTTTTCAATTTTATGTTGGTTTAAGTATATAAATGGAGTAAGAACACGTGCCAAAGAACTTCACTTTAGGAAAATTTATTTGGAAAATAGGATAGACGAAATTCTTGATGATCTGAACCTGAATAATGAGCTTTTTGTGAGACACAATTAGATGGAGTTGGTTTTTTTGGGAAGGTCTCCAGGGTATGGAGAATCTATTATTGTCAAATATTCAAAAGATAGGGTTGGAATTATTGATTCTTGTGTAGATGGAGAAGGTAGACCTCTTGCACAAGTTTGGCTAGAATCCAGAGATTCTGAAGCTAAGGTGGAATTTATTCTTTTAACACATTACCATCAAGATCATTTAACTGGAATTAACAAACTGTTAAATTTGTTCCCAAATGCTGTTTTCTATACGTCTGCAGCGTTGGGAACCACATAGTTTTAAAGTATTATTGGAACCTTGTTGAAGGTAAATAGTACCTTCAATCCATTTCAAGAATTTCGAAAGATTCAGACTACACTTAAAGAAACCAACAGAGTAATAAAAACTCTTTCGAATACATGTTTCCCTTAGTTCAAACAAAAGACTGTTTGATTCGGTCTGTCTGGCCCAATGAGGAAATCATTGATCATTTTGATCAGCTTTACAAAAGGCATTGTAAGAAGTTATTGAAGCTTGGTGGTTATATTCCTCCAAAGACTGACTTTAATCTTCAATCAGTTGTATTACATATAGAGTATAAAAGTTACAAAGCACTTTTAACTGCTGACATAGAGAATTTTAATTGCAAGGGATTGGAACTTGTTGTTGACGATGTCAACAATAAAAGTATTTCATATCAGTGCTTTAAGTCCCACATCATGGCTCAGATACTGCATACGAACCAAATGCTTGGAATTCAATCTTGGATGATGAAAATGTGATGGTCCTTCACCCATATGTAAATCAGTCATGCCAACCGAGTTAATGGTATCAAACTTGAAGAAACATTCAAGTGATCTATTTTCAACAGGAGCAATAAATCGCAAATTTAGGAGAGAGAACCGATCTCTTAGAAAACATGTTAAAGAACTTGGAATCAATCTCAAAAGGTTGGAACAATCATGGGGAGCTATTTCAGTGAACCTGACGAATGATCAAAATTTAGAAGTACAGAAACATGAAAGTGCAATTAGAATTGTATGAAATATCAAAAATTGTGATCTTAAATAATTCTCAATAATACTCTTTTGTTTTTGTGTTGCTAGCCCCTTATCCCTATCTCGTCCTGCTAAGCAATAACTTCTATTTTCTCGGGCCACGCTGGCTATCAGTTCCTTTTTTCTCCACCCTGCTAAGTCTCCATCCCAGATAACCAACGAAACTAACTAAACTCCCACTTTGCAAATCCAGCTTATAGCTTATAGCCTATAGCGTCTAGCTACAAGTCCTAGCTAAACAAATCTGCTACATCATCCTTGGAAAGGTTTTTAACAAAGCTTTCTTCTGCCTGAATAAGTTCACCAGCCAGCTGCTTCTTCCTTTGCTGCAAAGAGATGATTTTCTCTTCTACAGTATTGGTACAAATCATGCGATAAGCAAATACTTTCTTGTCTTGCCCAATTCTATAACAACGGTCAATGGCCTGATTCTCAACTGCAGGGTTCCACCATGGATCCAGCAAGAAACATAGTCGGCAGGCGGTAAGGTTAAGTCCTGTTCCGCCCGCTTTTAGACTCAGCAGAAACACCTTGCATTCGGGATCGGTTTGGAATTTATCTACGTTGTCTCGACGCGACTGTTGATTGCTCTTTCCATCTAGATATGCATATGGGATACCACTGGCGTCAAGATCTTTACGTACTCTTGTCAGCATCTTTACAAACTGAGAGAAGATCAAAACTTTATGACCACCCACCTTGTCTTTGATGTGCTCGAGAATCGCTTTCTGCTTGACAGAATAAGCGCCATACTTTCCATTTTCAATCAATGCCGTTGAGTCGCAAATCAGTCTCAATTTGGTTAGACCTTCTAGTACATACAGTTTAGTCTTGCCAATTCCATCTTGGTCTACTTTCTGGAGTAGGAAATTACGATACTCATTCCGTACAGCGTCATAAACCTTACGTTGCTGCGGCTCCATTTGGCAATAGATGATTTCTTCGGTTTTAGGTGGAAGTTCCTTTGCAACCTGTTCTTTGGTACGTCGTAAAATGAATGGCTTGATGATGCGATTCAATTCAGCCGTGATCTCGACATCCCTGTCTTTATCAATCCTGTTGGCATAATCTCTTTTGAAGCTTTCGGCAGTTCCGAGAAAACCAGGATTGACAAAATTCATTTGTGCGAAAAGGTCAAATGTGTGGTTTTCGATTGGCGTTCCCGTCATGGCCATTTTGCTTTCGGCCTTGAGTAAGCATGCCGCTTTATAACGTTGCGAACTCACATTTTTAATGGCTTGACTTTCGTCCAAAACAGCTAGGCCAAAGGTGATGTCAGATAGCATCTCGATGTCTTTTACCAAGGTGCCATAAGTGGTGATCACAATTTCTTTGTCCAACAGCACGGCTTTGTCTTTGCGACGTTCTGATCCGTGGTGAAAGTACACTTTAGAGGAGGGAAAGAATTTTTCTAGTTCGTTACTCCAGTTGAATATCAAAGTAGCAGGAACGATGATCAGGTTTGGACGATCAGATTCTTTGATGCGCTTTGCCAAGATGCAAATGATCTGGAGAGTTTTTCCAAGTCCCATGTCATCGGCGAGAATGCCTCCCCAACCATACTCATGCAAGAAGGCCAACCAGTTTAAGCCGTAGACCTGATAATCTCTTAAAGTGGCAGTGATCGTGTCTGGTAATGCTATTTCTTTGATTTCTTCAAAAGCTGCCAACCGTCGACGCCTTTCGCTAATTTCATTGATAATGTCTTGATCTGCGTGCTCAGCAAAAAGCTCATCCAAGATACTGAATCTCATTTTGGAGATCTCGAGATGGTCGTCTTTTACCTGACCATGTCTAAAGTAAGTCTTAAGGCGAGCAAACCACTCTTCAGGTATAATCCCAAGCGTTCCATCACTTAGTTTTACGTAAGGGCTTTCTGCGATGACTGCTTTTCGCAAGTCTTTCATGGAAAGCACATTATCACCAAAAGCCAACCCAATATTTACTTCAAACCAATCTTGGCCTGAGTCGATCTGGTAATTAATCTGCGCTTTGTGACGGCTGTATTTGAAATTATCGAGTTGGTCAAGGCCAAAGATCTCAACTCCAGAAGCCTCAAGCTGGTTGAATGCATCAAAAAACCAATAGCCCTTCAACATCTCTTTGATATCCAAAACTACCGCTCCTTGCGTAATCTGTTCTTGAAATGAAGGGTGTAATTTTCCGAGAACCTCTTTAAAACCATCTTCCCAATCTTGATCTCTTTCTAAAATGGTCAGTTCACCATCCACGGTTGATATGGTGTTTTCTGGCCCGATCAATTCAAATTCGCTATCATTGCCATAAGAAACTACCGGTTTGAAGATGACTTGATTTTCAAATTCAAACAGATAAACTTTTTGCTTATCGGCATTCAATACTTGTGGTTGGAACAAAGGTGCGCATGAGCCCAATTCAACCTGAAAGCTTTGCGAAATTGGCTCCAGGTAGTTGCTTACTAGCAAGTTGATGTCTTTTTTGAATACCCTTACCTGCTTTTGTTGGAGCTCTTTAAAAGCCAAAGCCTCTTCAAGAGAATTCCAAATGTAAAGCCTTTGTGCAATCGTGAAAAAGCAAGTATGAACTGGATCAATTTGAGTGAGCTCATTGGCTTTTTGCCATTTTCCTTCAACTTTAATCAAGCAATCAACTCCATAAGTATCTTCATCTTGAACCATTTTGAACTTGAGCTGCGCTTTTGAAACTGCAACGTGAATCTTCTTTAGATCAGCGCTTTTTAGTCCCCAGTTGGTCAGCGGAGATTTAGAAACATAGATGAACCTCAACGCGTTTAATGATGCATGATAATCATGTAACACCTTTAAGGTACGTAGCTGTTTTTCAAATACTTTCTGTCCTGGAACTAAGCGATCAGTTTGAAAGCTTCCAAATTCTTGGCCGTACTTATGATTTATGCTGTCGAGCTCTGATTCAAGCGCCAATAGTTTCCTTTCGTCTTCATTTAAAGGCTTTTTAATTACCTGTGAATGGTTGTGAAAGAGTTTTATTGGATTGCGAAATTCTGGTGCGCTCTTTTTTACTTGTCCGAGAACAGGTACCAATTTTAGTGGATGCTGTGGTTCTTCTCTAGCCTCAAAGAAAAAGCCGATTTGAAAAACTTGGTCGCCATCACGAGCAGTTTGACTGCTTTTCAGTTTTAAAACCGCACTGATTTTTATGGGTTCCCAAACGGGTTGTGCTTCTTCAGATTGATCATTGGATGAAACCAAGCCTTCAAGATCTCCAACCAAATTGAATTCAAGCGAAAAATCTTCATCAAAATTCAGCTCCAAGTGCTGGGCCGTTGCAAAAGTGAGTGGCAAATCATTTTCGATACAATAAGCTTCTCGCTCAGCAGTGAATGGATCTCCAGCCCAATAACGCAAAAGAGATTCTTCACCTTTCTTTGAGATAAATAAAAGAGCAGCAGTTTGATGGTCGCACCATTTGTAAGTACTACAGTTGCATGTGATCTTCCAGTCCTCAACTGTTCTTTCTAGCCTTACGATCTGTGGCCAGCTGTCTTCTTCAACATTAACGGAAACCTCGTTATGGTCGGCTTTGAGCAAAGAGACATCTGACAGTCTCTTCTGTGCTTGCTTGATTTTATTGGGGTTAGTTTTCTCTTCAAGATAATCTATGAGTGGGAAAATGGAGTACTCTTGATCGGTAATGTCTGCCATGTAGAAGTTTTCTGAAAGCCTATCTATTATAAAGGGAAAAAACGATTTTTATTATGCTTAGTAGCCAACCATAAACAGTCATTTTTACGTATCGTTTATAACTCTTTGAGGGAAGTCGTTAGTTTAATGCATTTATCGGCCTTTCTGATTGGCTAAATTGTAGATTCTGGATATCTTAAAATTGTTGAACCAACAAATTTTCCATTGAAAAAAGCCTGTATTTGTATCGTTTCCTTTTTTTTCTGTGGTTTAACGTCACTCTCTGCACAAAACATCAGCACTGAGGGAACCGATTTTTGGTTTTCATTCATGGAAAATGCAGCGACATTTTCGGCAGTTGAATTAGAGGTTTATATTTCTGCCAATGACAGTACCAATGGTGTTATAAGTGTACCAAAAAGCGGCTGGTCACAAAACTTTATTGTTGAAGAAGGGGTAGCCACTAAGATTGTAGTGCCACTGACTATAGGAATGGCACTTGGGTCAGGAGTCAATGAAGGCAAAGGGATCCATGTTGAAACAGATCGCAAGGTCAGCGTTTTTGCTTTGAATAAACGTTCACGATCTGCAGATGCTTCCGTGATTTTTCCAACCAATTCGCTTGGGAAAGAATATTATGCACATGCATATCATAAGACCAACGGTAGCAATAACAATCGTCCGTCGCAAGTCATGGTAGTTGGTGTGATCGATAATACTACAGTTGAAATTACTCCAACTGCCAATACGATAGATGGAAAAGTTGCTGGTCAATCGTTTGAAGTCTCACTAAATGCTGGTGAAATTTATCAATTCAAAGCCAATGGAGATCTTACAGGTACAAAAGCACGCACCGTCAATAGCGATGGAACAGATTGCAAGAATTTCGCTTTCTTTTCTGGAAATGAATGGACAGAAGTAGGTACAAACTGTGGATCTGCACTTGACCATTTATTTGAACAGATGCCCCCCGTCAATACGTGGGGACAAAACTTTACGCTTGTTCCTTTAAGAGACAGGACCGGTGGTGATATCTACAGAATCATTGGATCTCAAGACAATACAAATGTAACAGTAGGGTCGGTCAATGTGAATCTCAACGAAGGACAATTTCAGGAATTCTTGATAGCAGATCCTACTGCTGTGAGTTCCAATCAGCCGATTTCGATTTCCCAATTCAGTAGATCAGCTGGTTGCGACGGTAGAAATGGCGATCCCTTTATGATCTTGGTAAGCCCAGATGAACAAATGCTGAAACGGGTTACATTCAATGCCCTTCCGGTTCAAGTGATTACCAACTTTTATTTAAATATCGTCACTGAAACTGCTTCGATTTCAGACTTTCGCCTTGATGGAGGCCTTCAGACTTCTTCCTTTCAAACGGTTCCAGGAAATTCTGCACTTTCGTATGCGCAGTTTGAAATCTCAGTAGGGAATCACACCATCGAGTCAACCAATACTGGGTTTATTGGGTATGTTTATGGCTTTGGTGACATTGAGTCTTTCGGGTACGGAACGGGAATGAGCCTAAACAACCTAAACGTTGAGATTTTCTCGCAAGACCAGACCTTGAGCATACTTGCCGGCGACACAGTTTGTGTAGGGACCGAAGTAGCATTTGATGTACTTGCAGACACCACTTTTACCGTTTTTAACTGGACGTTTGGAGATGACCTTGATACTGGTAGAAATGTCATATATACATTTGACGAGCCTGGTGATGTCTTTGTCAATGTAGACGCCAGTACTGGAATAGGCGACTGTGCCAACTCAGAAAGTGGGAGCAAGGTGGTATATGTAGTTGAACCCACTGCAGAAATAGTAGGCCCACAATCAGTTTGCCCCGATGCTTCAGGAATCAGTTATGAGATGATTTCAGAAAATTCCGTTTGGCAGCAATGGTTTGTTGATGGTGGTGTATTTGCTACATCCCCTTTCAATCTAAAGTTTACGGTTAACTGGGGGCCGACCAACAGCGATGCCCTTATTCAATTGGCCACGAGGAATCAATTGGGTTGCTATGGAGACACCATTCAGCACCCCGTTAAAATTAACTTTGCCCTAGACCCTGTTGCACCGTTGGGAGAAGATACACTTTGCTTTGATGATGTGAGTAACATTGCCTATGAAGCTATTTTTGCCAATGGAAACGGGTATGAATGGTTCATTGATGGCGGGCAAATCGTTTCGTCTAACAATGAAAACGTAGTTGTGAATTGGGATGGACCAGGAACTGGAAAACTCTGGTTTGAAGAGACTTCCTTATCAGATACCATTTGTTCAGGTGTTTCAGATGAACTTTCGGTGGTGGTATTGCCGTCTGTCTCTCAGTCTGGATCTCTGGTAACTGATGTTAGCTGTTTTGGAGGCTCAAATGGTATCGTAACTGTCCAAGTAGCTGGCGGACTGCAACCCTACGACTATTCTTGGTCTAATGGGTCCACTGCGGCAAGCCTAGTTGGTGTTGGAGCAGGGACTTATAATTTGACTGTCACAGATGGTTTTGAATGCGAAAGCTCAGCGCAGTTTGTCGTTAATCAACCGGCTACCCCACTTTCTTCAAATCTCTCAGGCCAGGACGTTTTGTGTTTTGGCGAAAACACCGGAGCACTTCAAGCTGCTGCCAGTGGTGGAACCGCGCCTTATTCCTACTCATGGACAGAATTTCCCGATGTAGCCGAAAGTGACATCAATAATGTTGCAGCAGGAACTTATAGTTTGGTTGTAAGAGACTTTAATTTGTGTGAAGATAGAAAGTCATTAACCATTGCTGAGCCCACCCTTTTAGAAGGGAGTATTACTTCGTTTAATACCTTGTGTCCGGGTGAACCAACTGGAAGATCGGTCGCGAGCGTGACTGGCGGTGTGGGACCATATGATTATTTGTGGGACGCTGATCCGAGTAACAACGATTCTGTAATTGAGGGCCTTTTTAGTGGGAATTATCAACTACAAGTCGATGATGCCAATGGTTGCTCGATTGGACTGAATACTTCTTTGGGTGAAGACGAGCCGCGCATTTATATACCAGAGGCTTTTACTCCAAATAGCGATTTCCTCAATGATTCTTTCGTGACGGTCTTAAGTTGTAGTGGTCTAGTAGATTTGAAAATATACAATCGATGGGGTGAGATGATTTTCGCACAAAAAGAAGAAAACCCCACTTGGGACGGTACCTATGAAGGTGAATATGTCCAAAATGGGGCTTACGTTTATACGGTCAAATACACTGGGAACTTCCTTGGAGTTGAATACGTCAAAGAAAGGTCTGGTACGCTTAAAGTATTGCGCTAGGCTTTTTCTTCAGTTTTTTCGAAACCCTGAACACCCTGTACTGTTGTGTACTTGAAGCTCAACTTCTTGTCTGGATAAATGTGCTTAAACGCCGAGTGAACCATCAACGTAGCTTCGTGGAAACCACAGAGAATCAACTTAACTTTTCCTTTATAATTGTTGATATCTCCTATTGCATAAATGCCCGGTACGTTGGTTTGATAGTCATATGTATCGACATCAATTGCATTCTTAGTAAGGTTTAATCCCCAGTTTGCTATAGGTCCCAGTTTCGGAGACAATCCAAATAATGGTATGAAATAATCGACATCTTTGATCAGCTCACCTTCTGTTTTGTGCTTAACAGTAACTTTATCGAGCTGTCCATTGGCGTCAGGTGTCAGAGCAACTACTTGAGCATCAGTGATCAGCTGCACTTTTCCACTTTCGTGAAGCTCCATTACTTTGTCAACGCTGTCTAAAGCACCTCTGAACGAGCTACGTCTGTGCACCAAGCTCACTTCTTTGGCGATGTCAGCCATATGGATCGTCCAATCTAGAGCAGAATCCCCTCCACCGGCAATTAGTATTTTCTTGTCCTTGAATTCATCGGGATTCTTGATCATATAGACCACCCCTTTCTTTTCTAGTTCACGAATGTTGTCGATTGACGGGATCCTTGGTTCGAAACAACCCAATCCAGCGGCGATAGCAATTACTGGTGCATTGATTTTGGTGCCTTCGTTAGTAGTTAATAAGTAACTACCATCATCAAGCTTTACCAGTTCTTCTGCTCTCTCTCCCAAAGTAAAACCTGGGTTGAATGGCTCAATCTGCTTCATCAGATTATCTACCAATTCACCAGCAAGAACGGTAGGAAAACCGGGGATATCGTAAATAGGCTTCTTAGGATAAATCTCTGAGAGCTGACCTCCAACTTGCGGCAAAGCATCTACCAAGTGACATCTAAGCTTGAGTAGACCAGCTTCGAAAACTGTAAATAGCCCAACTGGACCCGCACCTATGATTAGTATATCAGTCTTTATCATCTGACAAAAGTATATTTTTTGCGAAAGTATGGCATTCGAGGCAGTTCTGGAAACGTTTGATCAATGTTTGTATTTTAGATTATTCTATAATTCAGAGACTTTCTGGTGCAAGTTCTACAATAAGACCATCTAACTTATCTGAAATTCTTATCTGGCAGGCCAACCTACTGTTATCTTCGCTATTTAAATCTTGGTCCAGCATATCTTCTTCTTGATCTGAAGGGCTATCGAGGTCGTGATTTGATTTGACATAACAATGGCAACTCGCACACAAGGCCATGCCACCACAGATTCCCTCAACTGGCAGTTCGTGAGCTTTTAGTACTTCCATTAAATTTAGCCCCATATCAGTAGGAGCAGAGATTCCATGCTCATTGCTACCCCTATCAATCACCTTAATCTTCACCATTTGGTCGCGATTTTAAAAAGTATAAACCATAAAGTTACTTGATGTTAAGGAATAGATAAAGAAGCGTGATACGAATTGTAACAATTTTAAAGTAGCTACTGATTCCTTACCGAATTATGAAAATTTAAAACCATAATTGATGGCTTACTGCCTCAAATTCAGACTGATATGGACATATATTCATATGTCTTTGTAAATTAACAAGGCAATGATCAAAGTGTCTTACTGTAAATATTGTACGAAACGATCTGCTTGAAATCTGAGTTTCCGCCTACCTAATTAGAAAAAATTGCTACTTTAAGCCATAGAACCCTTGCAAAAATGAATGTTAATACCCAATCGATCAAACCTTATCTAGCCAATCAAAAGAGATATGACAAAATGCCCTATCGACGATGTGGCCGTTCAGGTATTTTGCTCCCTGCTATCTCAGTTGGGCTGTGGCACAATTTCGGTCACGACGACAGATATACCAATGCACGAGAAATATTGAGATGTGCATTTGATAACGGGGTGACCCATTTCGACTTGGCCAATAATTACGGACCTCCATTTGGCGCTGCAGAGGAAACTTTCGGACGTATATTTAAGCAGGACTTTAAGCCCTATCGGGATGAACTCTTGCTTTCAAGTAAGGCCGGCTGGGACATGTGGCCGGGTCCATACGGGAATTTCGGTTCGCGTAAATACCTGATTGCAAGCCTCAATCAAAGCCTAAAACGCATGGGTGTTGAATATGTTGACATCTTCTATCATCACCGTCCTGATCCAGATACCCCATTGGAAGAAACTATGGGAGCCTTACATCACCTGGTTCAGCAAGGAAAAGCTCTGTACGTTGGGATATCCCAATACCCTGCTGATTTGGCTGCTAGAGCTGCTTCAATTCTTAAAGGTATGGGAACATCCTTACTGATTCATCAACCGCGATACAGCATGTTTGATCGTTGGGTTGAAAACGGCTTATTGGATGAATTAGACAAAAGAGGAGTGGGCACGATCGCCTTTTCGCCACTGGAGCAAGGTGTACTTACCAATAAATATTTGAAAGGCTTTCCTAAGAACTCAAGAGCTGTCAAAGATGGTCGTTATTTGGCCAAAGCTGGTATCACTCCTGAAATACTTGCCAAAGTTAGAGCACTAAATGACATCGCAATGGATCGCGGTCAAACGCTGGCCCAAATGGCGATTGCCTGGTTGCTGAAAGACGATCGGGTCACTTCGGTTTTAGTTGGTGTGAGTAGCACCAAGCAAATGAAGGATAACATCGAAGCCGCTCAGAATCTGGATTTTGATGACCCTACATTGAAGAAAATTGAGTTGATTCTAAAGTCTTAATTCGTTTAATTCGACAGCTACAAATTAAGTAGCCATCGAGGTTCCAGTATTAAATCTAAAGACATTTATGCAACTCATTCAACGCGCTCAGAAATACCAAGATCGCACTGCAGTACTTTCGCATGGGAGCTCATTTTCGTACAAACAACTCTTAGAAGAATCAAAGAAGTTGGCGCAAATGCTCTTGGGCAAGTCAAGCGATCTGAATGAGGCGCCGGTTGCGTTTATGATCGACCCCGGATTTGGTTATGTTCAAACACAATGGGCCGTTTGGCGCGCCGGAGGAATGGCGGTACCGCTTTGCAACTTCCATCCGTTGCCCTCCTTACGATATGTATTGGAAGATACGGGGCCAAGAAGCTTTTGGTTTCGCCGGGCTATCGTGAATTGCTCGCTGATACGGCCAATGAATTGGGTATAGAAATGATTGTGTTGGGTGAAGATTTAGACCAAAACTCAACCAAGCAACTACCTATTATCGAAGTGACACGCAAGGCGTTGATTCTTTATACTTCAGGTACTACAAACTTGCCGAAAGGCGTAGTGACTACCCATAAAAATTTGGAGTGTCAGATAAGCACGCTCGTAGAGGCATGGCAATGGCAAAGCAGTGATCACATCTTGTGCATACTCCCGCTACATCATGTACATGGTATAGTCAATGTTTCGCTTTGTGCTCTTTGGTCTGGTGCGAAAGTACAGTACCTACCTAAGTTTGACGCTGAAGCAGTGTACGGCTTGTTTGCAGAAGGCCAGCTCAACCTGTTTATGGCTGTGCCAACGATCTACTTTAAGCTCATCGATTATTACGAAAAGCAAGACGAAAGTTGGCAATCTGAAATGACAGCAACCTTGCAGAAATTTCGCCTAATGGTTTCGGGCTCTGCCGCACTTCCTATCTCAGTTTTGGAACAATGGCGCACCATTAGCGGACATACGCTGCTTGAAAGATATGGCATGACTGAGATTGGTATGGCCGTTTCCAATCCTTATGATGGCGAAAGAAGGCCAGGTCATATTGGTCAGCCTTTGCCCGGAGTAGAGCTGCGTATTGTAGACGAAAACGAGGAGGTAGTGGCTGAGGGTTCACAGGGAGAAATCCAAATTAAAGGCCCAAATGTATTTCTAGAATACTGGAATAAACCAGAGCCAACCAAGGAGGCGTTTACCGAAAGTGGCTGGTTTCGCACGGGAGATATTGCACTATGGAACGAGGGTGCGATTAGGATCTTGGGCCGCAACTCGGTCGACATCATCAAATCTGGCGGCTATAAAATATCAGCACTTGAAATTGAGGAAATCTTGCGTACCCACCCCGATGTCAAAGATTGTGGTGTTGTAGGCGTGCCTAGTGATGAGTGGGGAGAAATGGTTTGCGCGAGCCTTGTTTTGGCGAAAGATAAAATTAACGAATCGGCTTTGAAAAATTGGCTGAAAGAACGCATGCCTGCTTATCGGGTTCCGAGGAGATACATCATCCAAGATGACTTACCGCGCAATGTGTTGGGAAAAGTGACCAAAAAAGAGATTGTGAAGTTGTTTTGACATTAGCAGCTAGTGCTTCATTCCTGTGCCAACATTGGAAGCTCCTTTTTAACAAAATAACCGAGGCTACAGATTGTGATTTTATCTGTGGTTTGGAACGTTTCGCTGGAAGGAGTTATAATAAATTTGAAGTCTGGCTTGATATCAGAAACACTTTGCCTATATCCTTTTGAAATCTTTGGATTGTTTGTGGATTTGATTTCTATCGCTGATGTTTTTCCATTTGGCCCTGTCAAAATTAAGTCAATTTCAGCACCTGAGTGTGTACGATAATAATTGAATTCCCATCCTAATGGTGATAGAGATCGGAAGATTTCTTCAATCACATATCCTTCCCATGATGCACCTATTATTGGATTTCCTAGAAGACTCTCAAAAGTTGGGATTTTGGATATTGAATGAAGAATCCCAGTATCTCGAATGTATACCTTTGGCCGTTTTACTAGTCTTTTTCCAATGTTGTTCAAATAAGGCTCCAACCTTCTTAAAATAAAGGCGCCTTCTAACAGATCCATGTATTTACGAACTGTCGGCATTGATATTCCTAGTGAGCGAGATAAGTCACTAACGTTTAAAGTAGAACTTTGAAGATGCGCAATCATGCGAAGCAATCGCTCCATCGTTGAAATACTGATGTCATATCCCAGAAGCCTTATATCTCTTTCAAGAAAAGTGACTATGAAATTTCTTAGCCATGTTTGTGAAAGTGATGAGCTTGGAGCCAGAATTGAATTTGGAAAACCACCGCGAAACCAATGTTCTTGTTGTAAGACTTCTAAACTGCTAAGCTCTACTTGAGAGAAAGGCATTAATTCTGTATATGCGATTCTGCCGGCAAGAGACTCTGAACTGTTCCTTATCGTGGAAGGAGAAGCTGAACCCAGAAGGATGAACCTGCTTGGCCGGCGATCTTGATCAATAAGAGCCCTTAGCAATGGGAAAAGAGTTGGCATTCGCTGGATTTCATCGATCACAATGCATTTGTCGGAATGCATTTGTAAATAGCTTTGAGCATTCTCTAGCTTGTAAAGGTCATCATCTAATTCAAGGTCAAGATAAAGGCTTTTACTTTCAATTTTACTTTGAACAAATTTGGCTAATGTGGTCTTTCCGACCTGTCTTGGTCCTATGATTCCAACTACCGGAAAAAAACTAAGATTTTGCAGTATTTCGGCAATGCAGCTTCTCTCTACTATCATTTAACATTGAAAAATGTAAAGTGTATTTTAAAAATTTCAATGTAAAGTAGTAAATGTTGACCGGTTTTTCTTATTCTGCATTAAAAAATGTAAAGTCGACTTTAAAAATTTCAAGGTAAAATGTCCACCTCTACTCTTCTGCGCTGCGTGCTTTCTCTATCCTGGCCTGACGCTAATCTAAAAATAACACAAAGTTATACTCTAGTAAACGTGATAGCTATTTGCAATTGGATACAGGCGTAGTAATTTAAGGTACACCCTAAAAAGAATATTCTATTTTAGATAGACTAGCTCCACTGCTTTGTCTATCGCAATTTGCAACACTGTTGCGTAAAAATGTTCCTAGATTTACGTAGTGAAACTTTTAGCAATCATATTATCCATTTACTTTTTGGCACTTAATGTTGTGCCATGCGGCGATGTAGGAAGTACCAATGATGATTCCCAAATTGTCACTGCAGTAGATTTTGATAGCGATCACAATCAGGACTGTGAGCTATGTTCGCCCTTTTGCCAATGCCACTGCTGTGGGGTTCATACTATAAACATTGAGCTTCTTTCTTTTCAGCTATTGCTGCCTCTAAGTCAACACCAGAATTTCGTTCATTTTGAAAACCTTGGCAAAGATTACTGCCATTCCCTTTTTCAGCCCCCACGGGCATAATTCAGTTTTTACATAGGATAGCTATATCCTTTTGACATATCCCTTTATTGGATAGGTCACATTGTGCCTTGCATTTTAGTCAAAGTGAAAGGCGAAGTTAAACTGAACTAATACCATTTTTATGATTAATAGAATCATTGATTTTTCGATCAATAACAAATTTATTATTGGTCTGTTAACACTTCTTCTAATTGGTGCTGGCGTATTTAGCATGACCCAAGTGCCCGTAGATGCTGTACCAGATATTACCAACAACCAGGTACAGGTTATCACGCAATCACCCAACTTAGGAACGGGGGACATTGAGCAATTTATAACCTATCCTATCGAAGTGGCTATGAGCAATCTGCCCAATATTACTGAAATCCGGTCGGTATCCCGTTTCGGACTTTCCGTAGTGACAATTGTATTTGACGACGAAGTAGGCACCTATCTACCTAGACAGCTTGTAGCTGAGAAACTTCCCGAAATACAAGAAAAGATCCCAGAAGGTTTTGGTAAGCCTGCTATGGGGCCAATTTCAACCGGGTTGGGCGAAATCTATCAATATACCCTTGAAGTGGACAAAGATCATCAAGGCAAGTATTCTACTACCGAATTACGAACGATTCAAGACTGGATAGTGCGTAGACAAATGGCCATGGTATCTGGTGTAGTTGAAGTGAATGCCTTTGGTGGGAATAAGAAACAGTACGAATTATCTATTGATCCAGATGAGCTGCGCGCTATTGGAATAACGATTTCAGATGTGTTCTCTGCCTTGGAGAATAACAACCAGAATACGGGTGGTGCATACATCGAGCGTAATCACCAGGCGAATTTCATCCGTGGCGAAGGACTGGCAAGAACCGTTTCTGATATCGAAAATACCGTTGTCAAAACAGACAACGGTATTCCCATTAAAATCAAAGATGTAGGAATCGTGAATATGGGAAGTGCTGTACGTTATGGGGCACTAACCAAGGATGGAAAAGGAGAAGCAGTAGGCGGGATGATTTTGATGTTGAAAGGGGCTAATTCCAATCAAGTAATAAAAAATGTTACTCAAAGGATGGAACAGATTCAACAGTCCCTTCCTACTGGTATAAGTATTAAACCTTTCTTAGATCGTAGCAAGTTGATTGCCGAAACCACTGGAACAGTAAAAAGAAACCTTTTAGAAGGTGGTCTCATTGTAATTTTTGTTTTGGTACTACTCTTGGGTAATTGGCGAGGCGGGCTAATCGTTGCATCCACGATCCCTCTTTCCTTATTGTTCGCTTTTATCTTAATGTACGTCTTTGACGTATGGGCCAACCTAATGAGTTTGGGTGCCATTGATTTTGGAATTATCGTGGACGGTGCAGTGATTATTGTGGAAAGTACCGTCTTCCTAATGTATTCATATGTAGCCAAGAAGCAGTCTGTAAGTCCTGAAGTACTTGACAACATAGCAGCAGAGGCTTCAAAGAAGATGATGAATACCGCCTTCTTTGGACAGTTAATCATCTTGATTGTTTTCCTTCCTATTCTTGCTCTGGAAGGCGTTGAGGGTAAGATGTTCCAACCAATGGCCCTGACCTTCATATTTGCAATGATTGGAGCAATGTTGTTGTGTTTGACTTACGTCCCAATGATTTCGGCCTTATTTTTAAGCCCCCCCAAATCAGAAAAAAAATCTTTTGGTGATAGGTTTGTGCATTGGATAGAGCAAAAATATGAGCCGCTTCTTAAGAAAGCACTTGTAAAGGGAAAAGTGATTATTAGTATTGCTGTTTCACTTTTTGCAGTTGCTGTTCTTGCATTTACAAGAATGGGCGGCGAGTTCATACCACAGCTAGACGAAGGCGATATTGCCTTTCATGCTATTCTAAAGGCAGGCAGCTCTCTTACCGAAACAATTGAAACTACTACAAAAATCGAGCGTATTATTAGAGCAGAATTTCCAGAAGTAGAGTCTGTTATTAGCCGCATTGGTGTAGCAGATGTACCCACTGACCCAATGCCGATGGATATTGCCGATGTCTTTGTCATTCTCAAATCGAGTGATGAATGGTCAACCGCAAAGAGCAAAGATGAACTAGTAGAGAAAATGAAGGATGCGATTAGTATCCTTCCAGGCGTCAACTTTGAATTTACTCAACCTATTGAAATGAGATTCAATGAACTTCTTACAGGTGTTCGTGAAGATGTCGCCATCAAATTGTTCGGTGAAGATCTGGAGGTTCTGGCAAGTAAAGCCGAGGAGTTGGGTAGCATAATTGCGACCGTTCCAGGCGTTGCAGATATGAAAGTAGAAGCAACAAACGGTCTTCCTCAAATTACAGTTAAATATAATCGCAATAAGCTGGCCCAATATGGTCTGGAAATCAATCAACTAAATAGTTTGATACAAGCTGCTTTTGCAGGAGGTAAAGCAGGTGTTATTTTCGAAGGTGAAAAGCGATTTGATTTGGTAGTTCGCTTCCAGAAAGAAAATCGAGAAAGTATTGTCGATGTTCAGAATCTATTCATAACCCTTCCTAACGTTTCTCAAATCCCACTAAGAGAAATTGCAGATGTAAGCTATGAACAGGGTCCAATGCAAATAAGTCGTGATAATACTAATCGTAGAACATACGTAGGGATCAATATACGAGGACGTGATGTTAAATCGGTTGTAGAAGAAATTCAGACAAAACTGGATGCCCAATTTGATCTGCCACCAGGATATTATATCCGTTATGGCGGTGCCTTCGAAAATCTTGAGCGAGCAAGCAAAAAACTCCAGACGGTGGTTCCTATTGCTCTAATGCTCATTTTCATACTGATCTATTTCGCATTAAAATCCTTCCCACAGACCTTGATGATTTATCTGGCCATACCAATGGCGACTATAGGCGGTGTATTTGCCCTATGGATAAGAGGTATGCCTTTTAGCATTTCTGCAGGAGTTGGTTTTATAGTACTATTTGGGGTAGCAGTGTTAAACGGCTTGGTAATGATCAGTGGACTAAATGAACTCAAAGAAGAAGGTATTACAGACCTTAAACAGCGAATCATCGAAGGCACCAAACGTAGGATACGACCTATTATGTTAACTGCTCTAACCGATATTTTAGGGTTTCTTCCAATGGCTATTTCAGCTTCGGCAGGGGCAGAAGTTCAGCGACCACTGGCTACAGTGGTTATAGGAGGCTTAATTTCTTCGACCCTCTTAACACTTTTTATTCTTCCCATTTTTTATCAATGGGTTGAGAATCATTCCGAAGGCAAAATAAAACGTATACCAAAATCCATTACATCGGCTGCTGTAGTAATCTGTTTACTGTTGACATCCAATTTCGTTAAAGCCCAAGCTCCACAGAATGGCCTACTGCCGACGATATCAATGGAAAAAGCGATCGAAACTTCTAAAGAAAACTATCCATTATTGAAAACCAAACAATTCGAAATTCAGAAACAAGCTGCGCTCAAAGGAACAGCTTATGAATTTGGTAACACCCAAGTTTATACTGGCGGTGAAGAAATATTAGATAACCAAGGCGTTTATACTATGGTAGGTGTTCGGCAACAGAATATCAACTTGTTCGGAGTAAGAGCAAAAAAGCGTTTGCAAGAACAACGTATTGGTCTGGCCGAAAAAGCTCTTGACCTTTCTCTGCTTCAGATAGAACAGGAGGTCAAAAAAGCGTGGTTTCAAGCATTTCAACAAAAACAGAAATTTGAACTCTACCGTGAGTTGGATTCCATCTATTTGCAATTTAAAAATGCCACTCAACTTAACTATGAGGTCGAAGCCATTTCTAGACTAGAATATTCATCGGCAACAAATCAAGCATTACAAATCCATAACAAATTACAACAGGCCGAAAGCGATTACGACATAGCCCTGCAAAAACTTAATCTTTGGTTGGTAGCAGACACCTTCTATTCTGTCGCTGATTCTTTAAGTGGAAGTGAAGTTATCCTTTTGCAAAAGGGCACTGATTTAAGCAAGCACCCTGAACTACAACTTTCACAAAAACGTATTTCTGAAGCAAAGGCCAATTATGATGTAACACGGTCAGTTTTGATGCCTAATTTCAACTTAGAGGGTGGAATTCAAAGAGTTAGTGGGCGTCGTGGATTTCACAGCTTTGAAGCAGGTATCTCTATTCCCCTTTTTTCAGGTACTAAACGCAGTCAAGCAAAAGCAGCCAAAATAGATAGTGAAATCGCAAAGGCAAACTTTTTCTATGCCCAACAGAAGCTGCGATCTGAATATCAGCAAACATTACAAGCTTTTCAAAAATGGGAAAGGTCCTGGCATTTTTATAGGGATATAGCCTTACCCCTTGCTGAAGAGCAACGGAAGGGCGCTTTACTTGCCTATCGAGAGGGTGCTATAGACTATGCAGCGTTCACACAAATTATCGGTGATGCAATTCAGACTGAAATGGATGCATTGGACGCATTGGGTAGTTATTTAAGATCAGTTGTTGATCTACAGTATTTTAAAGAAAATTAAATGAGAAATCTATCTAAATATAAAGTTGTCGGCCTATATGTGATCTTATTTGGTCTAATATCTTGCGGCGAATACATGTCAGAAACACATGTACATGAAGAGACAAGTCCGGAAATGGGAATATCCCGTTCAGAAGATGAAGCAGAAGAAGTGATGCTTACCGCTAGACAATTTGATGTCCTACAAATGAGCGTTGACACGTTGCATTTGAGAAATATGAGTGGATATGTGGAAGCAAATGGCCATCTAGAAGTGCCACCACAGAATGAAGCAACTATTACTGCGGTAGTTGGTGCAAATGTAGTTTCCATCGAGGTTATTGAGGGCGACAAAGTCAATAAGGGACAAACCGTTGCATATCTATCACATCCCAATATCATTCAAAAACAGACCGATTACCTAAATGCTTATAGTAATAGCCGATTTCTCAAAAAGGAGTTTGAAAGACAAAAGACCTTATATGAGGCAGGCGTTGGTAGTGGAGCTAATTATCAAAAGGCCGATGCGGAATATGAGGCATCAAGGAACAGAGCTAATGGCTTGGAAGCCCAGCTGCAACAATTAAATGTGAATGCTTCTGGTGTTAGAAAAGGCACAATTTATCAGCGAGTGGCCTTACGGAGTCCCATTGACGGCTTTATTCAGAAAGTAGAGGTAAAAACAGGGCAGTATGTGGAACCTCAGACCGACCTTATGGAAGTCGTAGACACACATCACGTTCACGCAGATTTGATGGTCTTTGAAAAAGACGTTTATAAAGTAAAAATAGGTCAGACAGTTACTTTTAGTGTGCAATCAAATCAAAGTCAGGAAATGTCAGCTATAATCTATTCAGTGGGAAAGACGTTCGAGGAAAATCCCAAGGCACTACACGTTCACGCAGAAATCGATAAGAAGCAGGGACCACTAATACCTGGAATGTACATTCAGGGACGTATTCAAACAGAAAATATTAGCAGAAGGGCAATCCCAGAAAGTGCAATTGCTTCAGAAGGAAATAGGTCATTTGTTTTTAGAGCCGAAATGGAAGGAAAAGAATGGCACTTTACACCTGTGGAAATAAAGAAGAGTATTCATGATGGGGAATGGATCGCCATTGATTTTCTCAAAGACCTAGATCCGACTGCACAATATGCTCAAAACAATGCTTACTATCTGATGGCAGAAATGAAGAAAGGCGAAGCCGAACATAGCCACTAATTAGAAATCACATTAGCCAATTAAATGAATTTTGAAATGAAGAAGGCACACCAAATTTTAGAACAAAAAGGTGTTCGTATTACAGCAATGCGTCAGTTGCTACTGGTTCATTTCTTACAAAATGATGGCACATTTGGCTTGATGGAACTTGAAAGTGCCTTTCCAAAATCAGATCGAATTACCATGTACCGTACACTTAAAAGATTTGAGCAGAAAGGAATTATACATGGCATAAACAATGGGAATGGAGAACTAAAATATGCGCTATGTGATCAACACTGCACACCTAGTCTTCATATCGATCAACATCCGCATTTTAAGTGTGAGGAGTGCAAGCAGATAACTTGTATAGATAGCTTGGTCATTCCTAAAATGGATCTTCCAAAGGGGTATTTGCAAAAGGAAATGAACATGATCATAAGTGGCATTTGTCCAGCTTGCCAATCCTAGATTTGCAATTTCATTGCATTAAAACCAGTGATACCTTTACCAAAAAAAAAGCATGAAAGTAGGCGTTTATTTATTCTTCTTTTTACTAATCTATTTCTTCCTTGTCTTTTTTATAAGGTCTTATCTGCTTTGGAAAAGAACTGGAGTGAATCCTTTAACATTCAATAAGTCAGATGACGCACATGGCTACAATGGAAAGGTGTTTACTTTCATTTCCATCTTGGAGTTTGTGGTTGTCTTTATCTATGCTTTTAAAGGTGAGTGGTATCAATATCTTTTGCCATTTTGGTACTTGGAACACAGTTATCTGGAATATATCGGCTGGGGTCTAATGATTTTTTCCCTTGCCTTTGTTTGGATCGCACAAACCCAAATGGCAAATTCTTGGCGTATAGGGATCGATGAAAACAACAAGACTGAGCTAGTTACAAGTGGCTTATACTCCATTTCAAGGAACCCAATTTTTTTGGGTGTCATAATTACTAACATAGGTTTACTCTTAGTCCTTCCCAATGCCTTTACCTTGCTAATTGCTTCGCTTTCAACAATTAGCATTAATACGCAGATTAGGCTAGAAGAAGCATTTTTGAAAAACTCACATGGTAAAGCATATATTGACTATTGCCAAAAAGTAAGACGGTGGTTTTAGTGACAAATAATACTGGAAATTAACTTATTCTTAAAGATGAAAGTCAAAAAGCACGAACATACCTATGACAAAAACGGTGAAATAACTTGTTGTTCTTTAAAAGAGGAAATAAATGCAAGAACGACATCGCCAAGTGGAAAAGCCAAAGACCAACATCACCACAGCGACAGTCACAACCATGGACATGAGCATGGCCAGGAAGGAGATTTGGGGTGGAAGGCCTATCTGCCTTCCTTAATCAGTTTAATTTTACTTCTTTCGGCATTAGCAGCAGAACACTTATTGAAGCTCGACCTCTTGACAGGATGGGTAAAAATTATCTGGTATTTCTTAGCCTATGTCCCTGTTGGCATACCCGTTATTAGAGAAGCATGGGAAGCGCTTCAAAAAGGGGAGGTTTTTACTGAATTTTTCTTGATGTCAATTGCTACAATTGGCGCATTCGCCATTGGTGAATATCCCGAAGGAGTAGCGGTCATGCTCTTTTACGTAATTGGCGAATTGTTCCAAACAGCTGCAGTAAAAAGAGCAAAAAACAACATTAAGGCCTTGCTTGATGTCAGACCAAGTGCAGCCAATGTATTGCGAGATGGAAATTATGAAGCTGTTGATCCAGAAACGGTTCAAATCGGAGAAACGATACAGGTTAGAGTCGGTGAGAAAATTCCTTTAGATGGTCTGCTCATTTCAGCAAAAGCCACTCTTAACAATGCAGCTCTAACAGGTGAAAGCAAGCCACAATATGCTTTGAAAAGTGAAAAAGTAATGGCTGGCTCAATCAATCTCGATGGCGTGATTGATCTCAAAGTAGAAAAGCTATTTAACGATAGTTCCATCTCTCGTATTCTTGAATTAGTGGAGAATGCAACTTCTCGTAAATCTAAAACAGAGCTATTGATCAGACGCTTGGCAAAAATTTATACCCCGATTGTGGTCTACCTGGCCATTGGTATTTGTGTTTTGCCTTACTTCTTTACAGCAGACTATCTCTTTACAGACTGGTTATACCGAGCGTTGATTTTCTTGGTGATTTCCTGTCCATGCGCTTTAGTTATCTCTATTCCATTGGGCTATTTTGGAGGTCTGGGGGCAGCTTCTCGAAATGGATTATTGTTTAAAGGTGCTACCTATCTTGACCAGCTGGCCAAAGTCAATACCTTGGTAATGGACAAAACTGGAACAGTAACAAAAGGCGTTTTTAAAATCAAGGATATTGTTATCAAAGGAGCATTTGGCGAAACTGAATTCATGAACCTCTTGATGTCTATAGAAGCCAAGTCTACCCACCCAATTGCCAAAGCAATCATGCAATATAGCAATCAAAGTGATTTGCTTGAGGTGATCAATATTCGAGAGATTGCAGGTAAGGGCTTACAAGGTGAAGTATCTGGAAAAGTGATCATTGTCGGTAACATGAAACTTTTGAAGCAATTCAACATCGATGTTCCAACTGAGACCAATAGCATAGTTGAAAGTATTGTCCTGGTAGGAATAGATGGAGCATTTGTAGGATATGTTACTATTGCAGACGAATTAAAAGAAGATGCAAAAAATAGCATTCAGCAGCTTCGAAATGCAGGAATAAGGACCTTCATGATGCTTTCTGGCGATAAAAACTCCATCACTCAAAAGGTAGCTCTTGAATTAGGCATTGAAAATGCCAAAGGTGGTTTACTACCAGAAGATAAACTAAATGAGGTAGAGCGTATTAAGAAGGAGCTTGATAAGGTCGTAGCCTTTGTAGGTGATGGTATAAATGATGCACCTGTTTTGGCTGCAAGTGATGTAGGTATAGCAATGGGTGGTCTAGGCAGTGATGTAGCCATTGAAACAGCCGATGTCATTATTCAGACAGACCAGCCATCCAAAATCGCTACAGGTATAAAGATCGCAAAATCTACTCAGCGCATCATTTGGCAAAACATCACATTGGCTTTTGGAGTCAAAATAATTGTGTTGATTCTTGGTGCTGGAGGGGTGGCTACAATGTGGGAAGCAGTTTTTGCCGATGTCGGTGTCGCATTGTTAGCTATTTTGAATGCGGTGCGGTTGCAAAAGATGAAATGGGAATAGGAAAAGACATTTCTCCCTCACTTAACATAACGCTACTTATGTTTCCCTAAGAGCAGCAAAAGCAACGATCTAGAGTACACTCTAAAATTTTGCCCTCTCATTACTGGCCGGAGAAAGTCTAGCTATAATGGGGTCTTAGGTGTTACTCTAAAAACGGTGGAATAATCGGATTCAGAATTGTAATGGTCTCCTTCGTAAAATGATCTGGATACGCTGATTCCCGATTGAATCTTGGTGCAGAGAAAAGTAAGGCAATTACTACAGTTAACTGAAGGGCTATATAGATTATGCTGGTAAGCCCTTCTCTTTGGTATCTTTCAAACACAAAAGCAAATCCATAAAGAACTGGAATAAGTGCCAAATGGTGAACCACCAAAACTTGCCAGCTTTGAAGTATTCCAGAAGACAAGCCAGAAGCTAAAACTAATGAAATGAAAGCAAGTTTAATGATCATGCGTAATGCAGCTTCATTGGATGCTTCCGTAGATATGATAACCTTCTTTCGCCCAAAAACAAATGCTGAGAACGCCGCAAATACCACTGATAGTACTGATATGGCCATCAACAAGACTCTCAAAAGCTGTGGCAAAGGGGCTTCTCTCAAACGATTGACCATATCAAAGCCGCCCATTTTAATCCAATAGAATGCTCCTTTAAGTACCGGTACGATAGTTATAAAGCCCTTGCCAAAATATCCTGAGTTTCTGATTTTGTCGAACTGTAAGGGCTCACCGGCCAGTATTTCAATTGCCGTGGGAATCAATGTGAGTGAGCCGAGGAGCGCACCGAAGAATAACCCCAACCAATTGGCACTTATTCGCCTGTTGAAGAAGAGTAGTAGCGTTAGGATGTATAGAATTACGGCTGAGTTGTGAATTTGAATGCCAATGAGTAAAGAAAAGGCTAGTGCAAGAGAACTTATAAATGAGCTTGTGCCTTTTGATGTTGAACATTGCCAAATGGCCCAAAAATGTAAAGCCGCTGGAAAGTAAATAAACGAAGGCTCCCATAGAAATCCTGTGTTGAAATATCGTAATGGCGACAGACAGAAGAGAATAGTGTACACTAGCAACCATTTTTCGTCATACACCTCTTTAAGAACAGAAAGAATCAGGAAATACGAAAGGATATAGAAGAAAACAACCAGAACCAAAGGTGATTGAAAGTGCGGAAATAGCATTAAAGGCAAACCAGTTAGCAGTTGAAGTAAGCTGCCAATATTGGTTCCTGCCCCGTCAACTAGTTTGCTAAAACCTCTCACGTTTCCTTCTCCTAGTTCTAGGCCCACTTTCAGCATGAATGCTGAATCAATAGTGATCCAGCTTTTAACGACAAAAGAGATCTGGATACCCACACTTGCCCAGAAAACAACTAGTCTCTTACGCATTTTGTCAATCTTCGTAAATGCACTTGTAAGTAGTTTTATATCTCATATACTATTGACTTTACGATCAAGTTTTTCTCAAATAGAGCATGATCAAGAGATAGTTTTGTGCAATTTCACAAAAGCACCTAAACTAATATTTGTAGAATTAGCTGACCGGGTTTTCAAAACTTGTAAGGTCGAGAATATGCTCCTAAAGCTTTAAAGAAACTGCAAGGTTCAACCCACTCGAGATTGTAGGAGAAAGTCTGACCTTCATGTTCTTTGGAAGTTTGATGTGATGCAATTTTGGTATTAGAATACCGACAGCGGCTCCCGCTATATAACCCACAATCACATCTGTGGGAAAGTGATGCCCTCCATCATACCTTAAAAAAGCTGTATATGCGGGCACTGCAGCAGATATGACCCACACTAGCTTTCGATATTTTGAATTTGGATAAAGGTCTGCAAAAGCCTTAGCAGTAAAAAAGGACAAAGAGGCTACATGCGAAACATGCCCAGAGTAGAACGACCTTTGTGATGAGCCACCTGTTCTTTCTTCAATAGGAATATCAGGATTGTAAAGGTAGGGACGATTTCTGTGTGTGACGGTTTTCGTAAATGAGGTAAGTGCGGTATTTACTAAAGCCGTTTCGAGGTACAGTACTCCGATTTCTTTCCAATGATTTCTACCGTCTTTACCAACAAAAAGCAATAAAGGTGCTGCAAATGCGACATCCCTGAATAGATCACTTCTTTGTGAGGATAGATGATTGTTTTTGAAAATAGCACTCCGATCAAAGGTGTTTATAGATGAAGGGTTCAGGAGAGCAATTTCTGCAGCAGTAATCGGGACTCTGCTATTTTCAATTAACCCAGCAGTACCAAGCAATATGGCGCTTCCAGCTGCGATCCTTATTTCCGTCTTGGCTTCCAACTCGTACTTCTTTTGTGCATTTGCTGGACCGATAGTGATTAAAAGAGAAAGCAAACAAAAGAAAAGTGCACTGGTTTGGTTAGATGTCATCTAGATAAATACATGTTCAATAAAGACACGTATCTAACGGTCAATTGGTTGGTTCCTGATGTTTATTACTTCTTTTTTTGTTTCCATACCAACCAAAGCAAAGAACAAACCGTGACTGCTCATGAAACATTAACTTATTTATACCTGCGATGTCACTTAGTCATGAATTTGAAAATCAAGGAAATTTCCTTTTCAAGCGGCGCGGATGGTTGCCAATCATTATTTTGGTAGCAGCTGTAAGTTTCTACTTAGTTATCGGACCAGCAAGTTTACTCCCCACTCTGGCTTGTTTGGCTATTTCGCTGACTGGCTTGTTTATAAGAGTACATGCAGTTGGATATTCAGCTGATCATACATCAGGACGTAATATTAACGGACAAAAAGCAGCTACGGTAAATACTACTGGTGCATATAGTATAGTAAGACATCCACTTTATCTGGGTAACTACTTGATGTGGCTGGGAATTGCCTGTTTGGTGCCATCCGTATGGTTTGTGGTCGCTTTTACATTGCTGTTTTGGCTCTATTACGAGAGAATCATGTTTGCAGAAGAACAGTACCTCATAGGTAAGTTTGGCAAACAGTATACAACTTGGGCAAGTTCAGTACCTGCCTTCGTTCCTAAACCCTCGTTGTGGAGTGCTTCTTCATTGTCATTTGACTGGTCAAAAATAGTAAGACAAGAAAAGAATGGAATTCTGGCGTTAGGAGTGCTGTTTTTTGTCTTCCAGAGTATTGATCAACTTTATTTTAATCAGCTTAACGTTGAGCTTTATAGTTGGAATTGGCAGCAAATCTTCCTAGTGGCAGCCTTGCTTTTCTATGTTTTTGGGAAGATTGAAAAGAAGAGATTTCGTAAAAATCTCCAGGTTCAGTTGAAAAGCTAAATATATAACTCCTTGATTTTTAATTATTTACAAACCATGCAAAGGGTTTGTAGGAATCACTTTGCCCAATAATTGCATCATGAAATTATTTTATTGCCTTGTTTTTACAATAGGATTAAACGTTTTCGGACAAGCGCAAGTTAAGAATAAGACCAGAATGCGGCCTGAAAAGAAGCAAATTAACCCACGCGCCGTAATCGCTTTTTCTGCGTTGAGCGTATTTGCCTTAACTGACAATGATTTTATAGGTAGGTATGAGGTAAGAGAGTTTCGTAATGAAAGGCTTCCTCACTTTAGTACCCATGTCGATGATTATTTGCAACACCTTCCTCTGGCGATGCTCATTGTTCCAGCCCTCTTTGATAAACAGGCATTTGGTCTTAAGAAAGGAGTAGTACTTAGGCTAGCAAAATCACAACTTATTTGTACAGGTCTTGTCGTACCGCTTAAGAAAATATTGAGAGTGCCAAGGCCAGATGGCCGTGGCTTTAATTCTTTTCCCTCAGGTCATACTGCACAAGCTTTTATGGCCGCAGCTTTCCTAGATCAGGAACTTGGAGGAAGAAGGAGGTGGATGCCTGTGATAGGATATGCTGCTGCCGGTTCGGTGGCAGTATTTAGAGTACTAAACAATCGACATTGGAGTGCTGATGTTTTAGCAGGGGCAGCGATTGGGATCTTGTCCGTCAAACTGGCGAATAGAAAATCAAACCACAAGAAGATTAGTACTAACGTGACACCTTTGATTGATATGTCGGGAGCAAAGGGTTTAAGTCTTAGAATCGAATTGCGATGAAAAATTGGACAGTTTTTGCTCTATTGGTACTATTAATGATTATCTCCGCTTTTACCTCTACAACTGCACAGCGTCTCGGTGTATATTTTAACTCTGGTGCAATGTTGAGTGGGACGCAGGATCAGAAGTTCAAACTATTTAATGAAGGAACTTTACAAACGACTGTTTACCCAGAACGCATAGTGATTGAGCCTACTAAAGTCTTTTTCGCAGGAGTTCATTATGAACTAAAACGAATTAAGCTAGGCTTTGCTTTTTCGATCTGGGAGCCTAGTTCAACAGCAATCTTTAAGCCTGACAATAAAATTGAGGTTCCATCTTTAAACATAGAACAAGCGCGTGAAACCTACTTTATTTCTGTAGAAACTAAGTTGCTAACAAAAGTTAACTGGAATGTCGATTTAATGCTTGGAATCGGAATGGTCCAATCTGACATTGACTCAGGCTCGTCAGGTAAAAAGCAAGGTTGTAGCGTTGGAGTAGCAAACCATATGGCTATCATGAAGAACATGAGTCTGTCTCTACAGGCCAGCTACTTTTTGACTTATGATGTAGATAACTACAAAGCTGATGGCTGGGTTGTTGACGTATCAGGTGCTCCAAAACCCTTCAGGTTTGGGCCACATTGGGACACTAAGTTTTACGCAATCACCATCGGTTTAAACTACGACTTTTAGCAATGCTACTAATTTATTTACTATTGCGTTTCTAGGTTGTGACTGGACCTGAATCTGTATTGATATCATACGAAACTTAGACATTGTAATTTTCGAACCATTGTATATGACAAAATTATTCAAAAATGACACGTTAAGGGGCTTGATTTTTTTTGCCATAACTTCATCTACCCTTATTGCTTGTAGTAAGGATCCAGAAGTAAGTCCTGCTGGTATCAAAATAGATTTTCTGACTTCAGTCACGCTTCCCTCAATCTTAAAAGAAGCGTCTGGAATCGAAATAGATGACAATGGCACTTTTTGGTCAATCAACGACCGGGGGAACGAGGCTGTGTTAGTGGAAGTAAGACCAGATGGCACTGATGCAAAGCAATTGACTTTCTCTACGGCTATGAATATTGACTGGGAAGATTTAGCATACGAAAATGGTACTATGTATATCGGAGATTTCGGGAATAACGATAATTTTAGAGAAGATCTCAAGATTTATAAAATCGCTAATTTTTCTAATCTTGGGAATGATGGCATACCAACAGATTCGATAAATTTTTCATTTGAAGACCAGGTGGAATTTCCGCCTTTGGAAAACAATTTACATTTTGACGTAGAAGGTTTTTTTGTATCTGGTAGTAAAGTATACCTTTTCACTAAGGATAGGTCAGATCCTTTCCAGGGCATAACTAAGTTGTACACTTTAGAAACGGAAACAGGCACTCAAATAGCCAAATTAGTTAGTACTTTCAGTACTTCTTCCGCTAAAAGAGAAGGTGCAATTACTGCTGCTGACCTTAGTCCAGATGGAACAAAAGTAGTACTCATCAGTGAAGAACAAATCTATTTATTCTCGAATTTTACGGCACCTAATTATTTTGCTGGCACAATGGAGCGATTCGCTTTTGAAGAAAAGCGCCAGTATGAGGGCGTGGTGTTTATTAATGATTGTGAGCTAGCCGTGGTCAATGAAGATAATTACGGTGTAGACGGACTGTTAATGAAAATCAATATTTGTATTTAGATCGGTCTGTAATTGCCATCGACGGCTGGAATGTGGACAGTTTCGGTGCTCCCAAACCCGACAGGTTGGACCGCATTGTGTGGGTAAGTTTGTTTTATGTAATATCCGTCGGATTGGCTGCGACTATTTGCGTAACCAATAGTAAGTTCGAAGTCCGAAATTATTAAAGCTTGCTTCTTCTTTTCCGAATTTCTTGAGGTCTTTTTGATAAAAGAGCGAAAGCTCAATCCAGCGATTGTTATTGAATCGCTTTTGTATCCCAATACTGAGATCTAAGCTTTGATGATTGTACCTGATCTTATCTTCGTTGATTCCATCAGTTAACGATACTGCTTCAGTAGTTCCAGGAATCATGAATGAATACTCATAATCCGTTTCACGATCAACGCTAAAATAGCTGGTCGTACCACCGCCTAATAGTAGCCTTGAGTTGGACCCTAACCAAGTTCGATATTTCAACAGTAGCGGGATGCCGATTAACTTGTTATGAACTTCTACGGCATTAATTTCCCCTAAACTCGGATCATGAATGAATCCAAATTTTTGTATATCATCTGCGTTAAAGACTTCGTATTGAAAGTTCAGGTAATTGATCCCAGATTCTAGCTTTAGATTTGGTAAAATGTTTCCGCGCAAGGCCAAACCATAACTTATTGCATTCCCTTTGGAAACTCCGTTGAGTTTGCTTTTAAGAAAGCCGAACGACGGAGCAATGTTGGGATTAAATCCTGAATTGTAATGTTGGTCAAGCCGAGAAGAAGTAGAGGCATCAATCTGGCCATTTTCATTTTCCGGTTTACTTTCTGATAATCGGCTTTCGTTCAAATTTAGATTTGGAACGAAAGGAGAAGGTAGGTTGAAAGAAGGTATGCTTGGATTGAGTTCTCCAATTGTGTTGAAGAAACGCTGAATCTTGTTGCCTTTCTGCTGAACTGCGAGATTTATTTGCTCCTCATACAAAGTAGTTAGTTCGTTTTGACTCACCTGTAGACTACGTACAAGTCTTTCGATTTGTCGATTTTGCTGTAAACTTGCCAGTGATATTTGCTCACTTGTGGCTGTACTTGCAGTTATTAGATTGCTGTTGTTTTTCCTAAGTTCGCCTAATTCATTACGCAGATCTGATATCTCCTGTGTGAGTGTAAGGATTTGTTCGTCAATTATTGATTTTATTGAAATCTGGGTACCGTTCCTTTTATCTATTTCTTGGCTTTTTGTGAATAAGTAACCATTGGCAAGCAAGCTTAGCAACAACAAAAGCACAAGTCCTTTACTGAGGTGTTTATTCCACCATTTTCCCTCAGTCCAAGTGCTGTCAGCTTGACTATCCAGTTGTTCACGAAAGGATGAAAGACCAACTTCAAGTAGTTGTGAGTCTTCTAGTCCCTCCAGAGATGATCTGAATAAATCGTCTAGTTCGTTATCTTCCATGATTTGAAACTTTAGCTGATTCTTTCTGGATTGATTTTTTTAATTTGGCTCTTGCAAAACTGAGATTGGATTTTGAAGTTCCTTCGCTAATACCGAGTTTCTGTGCGATCTCCCAATGTTTATATCCTTCTATAGCAAAAAGGTTAAATACAATTCTGTAAGATGGTGCTAATTCCTGCACCATTGACAATAGATCCTTCTGGTTCAAATTACTCGCAACCAACTCTGTTTGTAAAGACTTAGCATATGAGAGGTCTACGTTTAAACGGGTGTATTTGTTCTTCCTAAATGAGTCAATCGCAGTGTTTACTGCAATTGTTGCTAACCAAGATTTGAATGAAAGTTCTCCGCCATATTTATCTAACTTGGTTAGGGCCTTAAGAAAGACATCATTGGTGATTTCCAAAGCAACATCTCTTTGTCCAGCATATCTTAAAGCGATCCCCATGACATAGCCAAAGTAATGCTTGTATAAAGCATCCTGGCTTTGCCTATCGCCATTGCGGCAACCGGCAATAATGTTGTCAATAGCCCTTTGAGTTTCCATTCTCTTACTTAGTGACACGAGATAAATTGCAGCATGGTTGGTATGGTTCTCGAGTATTGTTCCTTTTAACAGTATGTAGAATAGAAGACAAAAGCACTAAATGTAAAAGCAGCATTAGTAATTCGAAACTATACTAAATAATTCTAACAAGAAATTGTCCCGTATTTCCCTTTTTTGTAGTCAGTTTCACAATGTAGCTACCTTGGGCATAAGTTTTACTAAGCTCCCAGGTTAATAAATTGTTGCTGTTCATCAATATGGCAGATTCAAGGTGTCTCCCATTAATATCGATTAAAGTGAGACTAAATAGATTAGCATCAATGTCCTTCAGGCTAAAATTAATGATTCCTTCTACTGGGTTTGGAAATAAAATAATATTAGATGAAATGTCATTACTATTAATTCCATTTGGTTTTTGGGATTTCTCCTTGAGCAGACTAAAATGATCACCAAGAGTGCCATCATCCATCAAGAAGGAGAAATTTAAGACATTGTCGTTAATCTCTAGAACTACTGATCCAAGCCGCATAATTTTATTTAGCATGACTGGATGAATACTTTCTACATCAGGCAATGAGGTTTTACCAGACGAACCAGTGACATTGTATATTGGGGTTGTTTGTACATAGCGTAAAAAAGGTCAAAAATTGCGCCACCAATTAACGGCAGCAACCGCGCTTTGCTGCCAAAGTATAGTTTTGTATATTTGAGCTCAATATTACAACACTATCGTCAGTGATAAGCTACATATCGAAAGCATAAAGCAGGAATTTCT
>CANNZV010004951.1:0-33045 GCA_947561585.1 Caprella mutica
GTAAGAAGAAGGCAAGCTTGGAGTCCTTCTTTGAAAAGCTAACGGAAAGACAGAGAGAGTCGATTGAGGCTGCCTGTATCGACCGCGCAGGCTCGTATCAAAGCGTCTTGAGCGAGCAGATTCCTGGGGCTGCGGTCGTCTATGATCGTTTTCACTTGCGCCTCAATCTCAACGCCGCCGTTGATGAAGTCCGTCGGCAAGAATGGAGAAAGGCGAGCGAAGAAGACAAGCCCTTCATCAAAGGAAATCGATTCATCTTGTTAGCAAACGAGGAGAACCTTGATGACAAAGGCAGTGAAAAACTGGCAGCCATCCAAGAGATCAATGAGGACATCGCAACAGCCCATTATCTGAAAGAACAGTTTCGAGTGGTGCACACCTACAGCTACACGGGTAGTGCTAGGAAGGCTCTTGAGCAGTGGTGCGACATGGCGGAGGCGAGCGAGCTGACTCCTTTCAAAAGGTTGGCCAAGGGCTTTCGCAAGGGAGCCGACAAGATCGTGGCATTCTGCAAGCACCGCATCACGTCGGGAAAGATTGAAGGATTCAACAACCTTGTTTCAAGAGTGGTGCATCGAGCCTGCGGAATCACTAACATGGACTACGCCTGGCTGAAATTTCGGCAGCTCTCCATCCAGCAAACTTGACGGAGAGCCGTAAAGAGAATGCGAGGAAAGCACTACTTCTTACTCACTATCCAGCTACCTGTGATCGAAAGAGCAACAGCATCTATGATCTGGTTCTTGCGGGCCATTCTCATGGAGGTCAAATTCGACTGCCATTCTTCGGACCATTGCTGCTGCCCCCTGGAGTTGGTTCTTATGATAAAGGATTATTCGATACAGCCATAGGGCCATTACACGTAAGCTCGGGAGTCGGTTGTTTTAAGATACCTGCACGCTTTATGTGTCCACCCGAAGTAGGCATCTTAACAGTCTGACATAGGGGAACATCATCGATGAGATCGATGTGCTATCTATTTATACCGATTATGAAGATCTTCCCATGCGGGGGACGATCCTATTAAGATGACTCTGCCTATACTGATCGCTGTCGTAACCCTTGCTGCCTCGCTTCTAGCCGCCCTCGCTTTCTCCAGCCGATCTGGATTGGCTAGAATCACCGCATCCATGTTTGCACTTGGATTCGCAGCCTTCTGTGGCTTCGGATTCCTCGCTTCCCTCGAGCTTTCAGAGTCAACCCGCTGGCCATGGCAACTTGCCTACGCCAGCCTGGGATTCGGTTCACTGGCTGCAGCGCCGCTTCTTCTCAAGGCCTGGTCTCCACTCAGCGCCCGAAGTTGAAGGTGTTGCTGGTGAACTCAATCAGCCACAGACCATCTCACAGCGAATCCCAAAGGCGCTTGTTGATTGCAGATCGAAAAGTTACCAACGTTGCGACGCTCTACGGGCAATTCTCTCGTGATTTACATCCAGCAGCCTAATGGGCGTGGAATTTACGGAAATTTGCATGATGGAATTCTTGGGGTTGAGAATTTCCGATTGAAATGGCAGGCTTGTTGATGTCCGATCCCATTAACGATTAAAAGGATTCATTCCTAAAATACCCAAACCATGAAAAACTCTACTCTACTCCTGTCCATCGCTTCTTGCCTGGCTCTTACGACGAGCATTGCCTCTGCAGGCTCGTCTTACGACTCTCCTGTCAGCCTCACCTCCACCGCTCCTGTTTCATTGAGCGACTGGACTCCGCTACTCGGCAAGGGAACACAAGAACTCTCAGTTGGAGGTCGCTTCGACTACGAAGACTTCTCCGAGTTGGAATATGATCTTCAGATCTCTTACGGTTGGTTCATCGCTGACGGCTGGGAGTTCGGTCTAACCGGAACTTTCTCTGACCGTAACGACACCCGCAACATGAGCGCTGGTATCTTCACAGAATATAACTTCAACCGCGACAGCCAGTGGGTTCCATTCATCGGCGTTTCAGCTGAGTATGGATTCGCAGACCTTAACGGCCTCGATGATCTAGCAGACACCAGCTCAGCACTCTTCGGTGGTGAGATCGGCATGAAGTACTTCATCCGTCCTAACATCGCTATCAGTGGTTCAATTCAGTTCAGCTGGTCACCAGACGATCTGTTTGCTGTCGATGACGCAATTGCAGATTCAGCAACGACGTTGCTCATCGGAATGCGCTTCTACTTCTAAAGAATACTCGAAAGTATTTCTCTGATTTAGGGCCGAAAGGTCACGACGGGCTATGGTTCTCCATAGCCCGTCTTTATTTACACACCGGAATCGGTGTACTAGAATCCGGTCGACAGCCTATCCTGCCCCGGGCAAGGTAAGGCCCTTCATGAACGGCGAGCGACCATCGATCACTGACCTCTTAGCAGAAGAGGAAGAGGGCTCCTCCCGCCTGCCTGATCGCATGCAGTCGTTCTTCGCCGCAGATGGGCCCATGTCCGGCGGTGATGGTTTCGAATACCGTCCACAGCAGCAGGAAATGGCCGTGGCTGTGGCAGAAGCCTTGGCGACCAGTCGACCACTCATGGTGGAAGCGGGCACGGGAGTCGGGAAGTCCCTGGCCTACCTAATCCCGTCGCTCCTCCACGCAGCGAAGAACAATAAGAAAGCGATCGTCTCGACCCACACGATCAATCTTCAGGAGCAGCTCATTCTCAAAGACATTCCACTCGCCATGGAAGTGTTAGGTCTAGACCTGAAAGCCGTGCTCTACAAGGGACGCGGAAATTACCTCTGTCCGAATCGTTTGCAGGCGGCGATGAGTCAGACCCGCGAGCTCTTCTCCAGCAGCGAGGATCAGGAGCTGCAAGCTATTTGGGAATGGAGCCAGGAGACGAATGACGGCTCATTAAGTGACCTCTCCTTCTCGCCTAACCCAAAGGTGTGGGCACAGGTGAAGAGCGAGCCACACGTTTGCACAAAGCGGCGTTGCAAAGACACGCCTTGCTACTACCAAGCGCTCCGCAAGCGCGTGGATGAAGCGCATGTGGTGGTCATGAACCACACACTCTTCTTCACTTTGTTAGGGGCCATTGATGAAATGGAAGACCCAAACATGGAAGGCTTCCTCTTTCCCAATGACTTCGTCGTCTTTGATGAAGCGCATACGCTTGAGAACGTCGCCGCGAAGCAGCTCGGTTTGAATCTGTCCTACTCGAATGCTGCCTTCGATCTGCATCGGCTCTACAACCCACGCACGCGAAAGGGTTTACTCCAGTCACTAGGTGATTCCACAGGCGCACAGGCGGTGGCCGATTTGAGCGAAGAGATGGAGTTCTTCTTCAATGAGATCGAGAACTCCTGCCGATTCCAAGGCGAACACCGTGTCCACCGCGTGCGCGATGCTGGCTTGACCGAAGATACCCTCGCCAGCTCTATCATAGCCGTCGAGAAACTCATTGGGCAACGCAGTGACGACTTGGAAGACGAGAACAAGAAGCTTGAGCTAGAAGATCTCGGACGGCGTCTGCAGGAACTTCGCCTCAATATTCGCGGCTTTCTCGATCAGGAGTGGAAGAATCACGTCTACTGGGTCGAACGCGTCGGCCAAGCCGCCACCGTCAGCCTCAATGCGGCGCCGCTGAACATCGCGGAACGTTTCCGGGACATCTTCTTCAGCAGTCAGAAGCCTGTCATTCTCACTAGCGCAACACTCGGCATCGGCGAGAAGGATCTCAGCTACTTCAGCTCCCGCATCGGCGCTGAGAAAGTCAGGGCCGAACAGATCGGCAGCCCGTTCAATTACATGAAGCAAATGCGGCTCTACGTGGCGAAGAACATGCCCGAGCCTAACGAACCCACCTTTGACGATGCACTCGAGAAACAGATCGAGCACTTCGTCACCCAGAGTTCAGGCCGCGCCTTCGTCCTCTTCACCAGTTACCGGCTCATGCAACGCATGGCCGGACGCATGACGCCCTTCTTCTCCGAGAAAGGCTGGCCACTGCTAGTGCAAGGCTCAGGCAAACCCCGCGCCACCTTGGTCGAGCTCTTCAAGCGAGATATCAACAGTGTCCTCTTCGGCACGGACAGCTTCTGGACCGGCGTCGATGTCCCAGGCGAAGCCCTCTCTAACGTCATCGTCACGCGACTCCCCTTCGCCGTCCCTGATCATCCGTTAGTCGAATCTCGCCTCGAACAGATCCGAGAACGCAACGGCAACCCCTTCATGGAATACTCCGTGCCCGAAGCCGTCCTCAAGCTTCGCCAAGGCATCGGCCGCCTCATCCGCTCGGAGAAAGACCGCGGCATCGCCGTCATTCTCGACAACCGCGTCCTGACAAGACGCTACGGCAAGATCTTCCTCCAAGCGCTTCCGCAAACGCGGTTGGTCGTGGTGGAGTAGCCGGGGTCATGAGCTGGAAGCTCATGCTACACTAAGCACTCTTTCGTCGCTTGCATACATTGTTGAACTATGCATAGCTTTAATATGACGAATCCACCTAGGGAGTTGGTGGCGGCTTCCTCAAAGCCGTTGGTCCTATCGGTGCTCGCCGATGGGGAGAGCTATGGCTATGCCATCATTCAAGAGGTGCGTGAGCGGACCGGCGGGGTGCTGACCTGGACCGATGGCATGCTGTATCCCGTGCTGCATCGGTTAGAACAAGACGGTTGTATCAAGTCCGTTTGGAAGAAGTCAGACACGGGCCGAGATCGGAAATACTACCGGATCACCGCCGCTGGAAAGACGCTGCTAAAGACGCAGAAATCACAATGGCGCGCGGTAGATAGAGCCTTGGAGAGCTTGTGGGGGAAGGGAGGCGAGCCATGTTCAACCTAAAGAAAGCAATCCGTGAATGGCGTGCCGACATCCTCGAAGCGGATGCTATCGATCTAGAGTCAGCACGGGAGCTTCAGAGCCACCTGCAGGACCAGATTGATACCAAAGTGGCAGAAGGCATCTCTGAGGAACAGGCCTTTTCAGAAGCGACGGAGCAAATGGGCTGCCCTGGCAAGCTCAACGAAGAGTATGCCAAGGTCCACGACTCCGCGCCCTGGCAGCGTCGACTCTTCGCCGTCCTCTTGGGCTACCTCGTGATCACCATGGTGAAGCCATTGCGCGTCGTTCTTTCCGTCTTTGCGGAGCAATTCTGCTTGAATCGTGGCTGGAACTCTTCATTGCCGCTACCATTTCCCAGAGCGGTCGATCGAAACTCGCCACTTGATATCGCTCCTGAAGGGATCACGCATTTCGAGCGAGTGAGCACGGTTTCCGTAGTATCTCATAGCGTCCATCTGATGATCTGGGCCCTATTGCTAGTGACCGTCTACCTTTGCCTGAAGGGACATTTTAAGGAACGCCTGAATCGACTTCTAAGTCGCCTTAGTGCTACCAGAGCACGTTTGGTCATGACGGTTGTCCTCTTAGGATTGGCACATCTCGGCCTCAATCATCTAGCCAGCTTAGACAACTTCTCGTCCCTACGTCCAGCCTACAGGCCACAGATCTACGACCTCGGCATGGAATCTTGGGAATTCGTTGGCGGTGAGGTCTCCCTATGGAACTACACTTTCTGGGTCTACCCACTCACACACTTTCTTATCGGCGTGTGGGGCTTCCTCGCTTATCGCCGTCAGCGATTGACTGGCCATAGACCGAACCTGGTCACACAAGCGTTGTCAGGTTACATCATCCTGGCATTAACACTTTTGATAACATCCTTCGCTGGCAGCCTTACCTATGCCTTTGCAATGACGTTGTTCGAGACTCCCGACTACAGCCTGAGCATCGCCGCTATGAGAGGCACTGAGATCGTTGTCCTTGGCAGCCTAATTTTTAGTTCTAGCGTTAGACGCATTCTAACTTCCGCATGGAACCGCCCAAGAGTCATCTTCGGTCTATGGATTGCCGCGCCTCTGATTCCCAGCGTTTTTATGGGACTACTGCAGTTGATCGGCATTGAATCCCCCGAGTGGTTGATGTCCTGGATGTTTGGAATTGGCAAGTCCGTCTTTCAAGGCTGGCCTCTTGGAATGATGCTCATGCTAGGACTACTTGTGCTAGCACTCGGAAGCGGGACAAAGACCCACCAGCCTGAAGAGCCGGTCTCGCAGTAGAGGGCTACTTCTGCTCAAGTGCCTCAATGATGCTGTCCACGCTGTGAAGCACCTTCTTGGCGGCTTCGGCATCGGAGACTTTGAGGCCGAAGTGTTTCTCTAGAGCGACGACGACTTGCAGGGCATCGACCGAATCCAAACCGAGGCCTTCTGGACCGAAGAGAGGCGCATCATCAGCAATCTCTTCGGGACCGTGTGGGAGCATGAGCTCGTCGACGAGCACTTGCTTGAGCTTGGCTTTGGTTTCAGCGGTATCCATCGCTTACGAACTTAGAGCACTGGTAGGGCTGCGTGCGCCGGTAAAGAATACCAATTTGGTGGGATACGGCGACGAGCAGCAAATCCTTCGTCGTGACGATGGTAGTGAACAATGGTGTCTTCGTCACTTTGCCAGCAGAAATAGATCTCCTGGCCATTGATAAGCGCAGGAAAGTCGACCAGGCCCGTTTGAAAACCAACGTCCTTGTAGGTGCAACCAAGCTCTTCAAGTTCACCCACTAGACAGGTGATCTCAGCCATGGTCTTCTGAAAACGAGCCGAGACGCCGCGGCCTTCCGTACCGTGAGAGCGGAGATCATTTCCTTTCTCCAGGATGTCCCTAACAATGGCGCGGACCAGAGGCAACATTTGGTTGGCCTCGTCAGGAGTGAAGTAGCGCATCGCTTTCATAAGTGTTCTTAGAACGGCGGCAGACTGAGACAGGGACCAGACCTCGGCAACGATAAATGCTATTTCCCGGGGTGGACGTCTCGAATAAGAGAATCCGTCTCTCTGAGTGGCCGCGAGCCTTGTGTTTACTAGAGAAATCAGGCTAGAACGGAGCCACTGCATGCACTCACTTCTCTTATTACTCATCGGCATGGCTCTGGTCCTGGGAGGAATCCTGGGCCTCCGCTTGCACGCGTTCCTTGCCCTGATTGGGGGAGCGCTCGTCATCGCCTTCCTCACGCCCGAGGCCTCACTCAACCGTCATGTGGAGACGGAAATACTAAGCAAAGGGCCCACCTCCGACTTCGAGATCCGTCTCGCTCAAGAAGCCATGGCCAAGAAGACCCCGGTCAAACGGCTGGTCGAAGGATTTGGCGAAACGTGCGGTAAAGTAGGCATTCTCATTGCCATGGCTTCGGTCATCGGCGCGTGCCTGTTAGAGTCTGGTGCCGCCCAACGAATCGTCCAGGCGATCCTGGCTGCTTTTGGGGTGGCCCGCGCGCAGCTTGCCTTTCTGTTCTCAGGTTTCTTGTTAGCCATCCCGGTCTTCTTTGACACGGTCTTCTACCTGCTCATGCCAATTGGAAAGGCAATGCGGCGGAAGACGGGGAAGAATTACCTCCTCTACATTCTCACCATCGTCGCTGGGGGGACCATGGCGCATTCTCTGGTGCCGCCGACGCCGGGACCTTTGTTTGTGGCTGGTGAGTTGAATGTGGAACTCCCTACCATGATGATCGCGGGGCTAATAGTCGGTTCCTTTGCGGTCGCTTTCGGCTATGCCTGGGCGGTCTGGCAGAATCGCCATCATGAAATTGCCTTGCCCGATGAGTTGGAAACTCCCGTCGCGACAGAGGATGAAGTGCCTTTGCCGCCGTTGGTCTTTGCCCTCTTGCCAGTGATCCTACCGATCGTGTGGCTCGCTGTCGGGAGCATTCTTAAAGTGAATGGAAACACTTCTAACATCGTGCCGCTTTTGAATGACAAGAATCTAGCGCTGATTGCAGGCGCGTTCATTGCTCTGATCATGATGGCTTGCTACGGCCGTGGCGCGAGTTCTGACAAACGCGACAAGATCGCAGAGGCTCTCCAGTCAGGTGCTGACATCCTCTTGATCACGGCGGCGGGTGGTGCCTTTGGAGCGGTGCTGCGGCAAACCGGTATCGGTGGAGATATCGCTGCGATGTTAGGCTCTTCGGCGTCCTGGCTTGCCCTGCCAGTGGCCTTTCTTGTCACGGCCATTGTGCGCACGGCTCAAGGTTCGGCCACGGTCGCCATGATCACGGCTGCCCCGGTGGCAGCTGCGTTTCTCCCACAGATCACGTTTCATCCTGTCTACCTGGCCTTGGCTATAGGCTGTGGTTCCAAGCCCATTCCTTGGATGAATGATTCTGGTTTCTGGATCATCACGCGCATGAGCGGCATGAAAGAATCGGAAACACTCCGCTTTGTGACGCCCATGATGTCGATCATGGGTGTGGTCGGTCTAGTCGTGACGTTGATTGGTGCTTGGCTTTTCCCGATGGCGTGATGAATAGGTTTCTATCATGAAGACACCCGAGGACTTACGATCACGCCGCTGGTTCGGCCCTGCCGACCTGCGTTCCTTTGGCCATCGCTCGCGCGCGAAACAGATGGGTTGGGATAGCGAAGACTGGGAAGGTAAACCCGTCATCGGCATTCTGAACACCTGGTCTGACCTCAACACCTGCCACACGCATTTCAAGATCGTCGCGGAGCAAGTGCGGAAAGGCATCCTCCAAGCCGGTGGGCTTCCTGTGGAAATGCCAGTCATGTCGGTTGGTGAAATGTTCACCAAGCCAACGAGCATGCTCTATCGGAATTTCCTCGCCATGGAAACGGAGGAGACCTTGCGCTGCAATCCGCTCGATGGAGCAGTCTTGTTAGGCGGTTGTGACAAAACGACGCCTGCGCTGCTCATGGGTGCGCTCTCCATGGACATTCCTGTGGTCTACGTGCCAGCAGGTCCGATGCTGCGTGGCAACTGGCGCGGGAAGGTGTTAGGAAGCGGTTCTGACGTTTGGAAGTATTGGGATGAGAAACGTGCTGGCAACATCACAGATGAAGACTGGGTCGAGATCGAGGAGGGCATCGCGCGTTCCCCAGGCACTTGCATGACGATGGGCACCGCTTCGACCATGACCTCGTTAGCGGAGGCCATGGGCTTCACCTTGCCGGGAGCCTCATCGATTCCGGCAAGCGATTCCAATCACCATCGCATGGCTGCACAGTCTGGACGCCAAGCGGTGGAGAACGTGTGGCAAGACCGCAAACCTTCACAAATCGCCACGCAGAAGGCCTTTGAGAACGCCATCATCACGGACATGGCAATCGGAGGCTCTACCAATGCCATCGTCCATCTTGTCGCCATGGCCGGGCGGGCAGGCATCAAACTACCTTTGGAAACCTTCGACGAAATCTCGCAACGCACGCCTTTCATTCTCGATGTGCGTCCGTCTGGGCGATTCCTCATGGAGGACTTCTACTACGCGGGTGGTCTTCGCGCCTTACTAAAACAGTTAGGCTCACAGCTCCACCTCGATTGCCCCACAGTAAATGGCAAGACGCTGGGAGAGAACATCGCGAATGCTGAAGTACACAATGCCGAAGTCATCCGTCCGCTTGATAATCCCGTCTCGACGGCAGGTGGGACCGCGATCTTGAAAGGCAATCTCGCTCCTAACGGTGCGGTCATTAAACAAACCGCTGCTGATGAAAAGTTCTACCAGCACACGGGGCCAGCGGTGGTCTTCAAGAATTACAGTGACCTCGCCGCCAGGATCGATGACCCGGATCTCGACGTGACTGAGAATTCCGTCCTCGTCCTGCAGAACGTGGGCCCCAAAGGCGCGCCCGGCATGCCCGAGTGGGGCATGTTGCCCATTCCAAAGAAACTGTTAGAACAGGGGGTGCGGGACATGGTGCGCGTGTCTGACGCTCGCATGAGCGGGACGAGTTACGGCACCTGCGTGCTCCATGTATCTCCGGAGTCCGCTATCGGTGGACCACTAGCCCTGCTTCGCGACGGCGATGAGATTACTTTAGATATTCCCTCGAGGGAATTCTCGGTCAATCTCACCGATGAGGAACTCGACGCTCGTCGTCAATCGTGGATGCCTCCTGCGCCTCATTACCAGCGCGGCTATGGGAAGCTCTACCTCGATCATGTGACTCAAGCGGAAGAAGGTTGTGACTTTGACTTCCTTCATGGCGAACCCGCTAGTGTTGCAGAGCCGGAGATTCACTGATTTGCGCGCTTTACCCGGGTCTGGTTGGACCTAGGATATCCCTATGAAAACGACTCCCATCACCTCTGCTGATCTCGCACGTTCCGTCATCGCGGTGCCGCCGCTTTGCCGTGATGAGAATCTGCAGCTGGCCGACGCGGAGAATGTCAGGCTGATCAGGCACATGGAAGATGGAGGTGTCCGCATCTTGCTCTATGGTGGCAATGCCAATCTCTACAACATCGCGGTGTCTGAGTATCCGGCTTTGTTAGACTTCCTCTCTGAGAATGTGGGGATGGATACGCTAGTCGTGCCTTCGGTTGGTCCGTTTTATGGCAACATCATCGATCAGGCCGAGATCCTCAAGGAGCGCGAGTTTCCAGCGGCCATGCTTCTGCCCACGACCTTTCCAGCCACGCCGAGTGGAGTGGCCACGGCGGTGCGCCATTTCGTAGAGAAGTCGAACACCCGCGCGGTGATCTACATCAAGGACGAGAACTACATCACGCCGGATGAAGTGAAGGCCTTGGTCGAGGATAATCTCGTGGCTTGGATCAAGTATGCGGTGGTGCGAGAGGACACCTTGCAAGATGCTTATCTCGATGAACTCATCGACAAAGTTGATTCTAACAAGATCGTCAGCGGCATCGGTGAACAGCCCGCGAGTGCTCACCTCGATCATTTCAAGTTTGTCGGCTTCACTTCTGGTTGCGTGTGCGTGGCACCGAAGCGTTCCATGATGATGTTAGATGCGATCAAGTCGGGAGATCTCGCTGCTGCTGAAACACTGCGGCAAGGCTTTGTATCACTCGAAGATCTTCGCAATGGGCACGGCCCCATTCCCGTGCTCCACCATGCGGTGGCCCTGGTAGGCATCGCTGACACTGGGCCACATTTACCACTGCTCAGCAGTTTAGATGCTGATTTGTTAGACTCCATTAAGACGAGTGCCAAGTCCTTGCTTGATTGGAATGCGATGGCCTAGCCATGAATATTCGACTCGTCGCTCGTAGTCTTGGGATTCTGCTCTTGCTGGTGGCTGCGGCCATGTCGGTCTGCTTCCTCGTGGGCTACTTGCTGCCAGTCGGCGAGGGACACAGCGCTGAGACCGCTTTTAAAGGTTGGGCCATCGCTATCGGTCTGACTTTGTTAGGTAGTGGAGGATTAGCGGCTTTTGGCCACCGTGCTCGAAACGATTCCATCCTACGCAAGGACGCCATCGGCATCGTAGGGCTCGCTTGGTTTGTATGCGGGCTCTTCACCTCACTGCCCTACCTCTTATGCGAACCTCATTTGTCACCCACAGACGCATTCTTCGAAGGCATCTCGGGGCTGACGACGACGGGGGCGACGGTCATGACACAGTTGTCAGACCTGCCCAAGACGATCTTGCTGTGGCGTTCTCTGACGCAGTGGTTAGGTGGCTTGGGGATTCTCGCGATGTTTGTGCTCGTTCTCTCAAGCCTGGGCGCAAGCGGGATGACGATCTTCCGTGCCGAGACCTCGGCGCATGGCCAAGACCTTACTGGCGCGACTCTCAGACAGATGGCTCGGTGGCTCTGGCTCCTCTACATCATTCTCACACTGATCTGTGCACTAGGGATGTGGTTGCTAGGGATGACCCCCTTCCAAGCAATCAATCATGCCATGACGACGGTGGCGACTGGTGGGTTTAGCACGGAAGATTCGAGCTTCAATGGCTTCGGAAATGGTCTTAAACTTTGGACCACGCTATTCATGTTCCTTTGCGGGATCAGCCTCCCGCTCTACATCGCCATGCTACGCAAACGGAGCTGGCGCCCGATCCGACAGAATGAGGAAACATGGGTTTATGCGGCGTTGATGTTCTCCTTCTGTGTCATCGCCATTGGGAAACGACTGTGGTCTGACGATTTCGCCAATCACTGGGTCGATGAGTCGATCAACACGATCTTCAACGTCGTCTCAATCATGACGAGCACGGGGTATGCTTCCGGTGACTACAATCTCTGGCCACCCGCCGCGAAAGGACTTCTGCTCTTTGCCATGGTCATTGGCGGCTGTGCTGGCTCCACCGCTGGTGGACTCAAGGTGAGCCGTATTCTGCTCTTCGTCCGCATGTTGCGCATCGAGGTAGGCCGGGTGTATCGCCCGCATCAAGTGGTCGTCCTACGTTTAAATGGACATCCAGTGCCGCCGGGAGCACGAGGGCAAACGTTCGTCATTCTGACTGCAGGTGCTGCTATCATGGCGTTTGCAGGCTACATCATGCTGGCTGTCGAACCAAATCACAGTGCTGATGGTTGCCTCTCTGCGGTGATTTCTTGCCTAACCAATGTGGGACCCGCGTTTAAAGAATTCGGTCCGAACGCGAACTTCTCAGGGCTGACCCATGTAAGTAAGATCCTTCTGCCCATGCTCATGATTGTGGGTCGGTTAGAATACCTAGCGGTGCTCGCTTTGTTCTCCAAAGGCCTCTGGCGCCATTACTAACGATGGCTGATACTTCTCAAATCACGTTGTCGAAACCTTCCTGGGAAGGCAAGCGTTTGGATGCGGTCCTAGCAGAAGCGTTTCCGGATCTTTCTCGGTCGCGACTGCAGGTCTTGATTAAGCAGGGGCATGTACAAATCGATGGCCAGGCGGTGAGAGCTCGGCAGCCAGTCGTGCTTGAACAAGTCGTGGCAGTGGCCATCCCTGATGCGGAACCTTCGGAAGCTCTTCCGGAGAAGATGGACTTGGACATCCTCTTCGAGGATGAGCATTTGCTAGTCCTGAACAAACCGAGCGGGCTCGTGGTCCACCCAGGTGCAGGGCATCATACTGGCACATTGGTCAATGGACTTCTGGCACACTGCGGCGCGCTTTCCACCATCGGAGGCGTCGAGCGTCCAGGCATTGTCCATCGATTGGATAAGGACACGAGCGGCGGCATGGTCGTGGCTAAGAACGATGTGTCCCATCAACACCTCAGCGCTCAGTTTGCCGATCGGAAGGTGGAGAAACACTACCTATCTGTAGCCCAAGGTCTTCCGAGCACTCCAAGCGGTAGCATTAAGAATCACCTCGGTCGCCACCCCGTGAATCGACAGAAGATGGCGGTGGTGGATGAGAAACGCGGCAAGCACGCTTGGACAGATTATCACTGCGGCCCGTCATTCGGAGGGGGTACGTTGGTGCACTGTCACTTGCATACCGGCCGCACTCACCAGATCCGGGTCCATTTACAGAGCCTCGGGCATCCTTTACTTGGCGATGTCATTTATGGCGGGAATCAGAAGGGCAGACCTGCGGTGGGGCGACTCATGCTACATTCCTGGATCCTCGGGTTTCGCCATCCGGTGACGGGTGAAGTTCTTGTTTGGAAGACACAGATTCCGGAAGAATTCTCACCCTGGCTAACCGATGCCGCCTGGCTGGAGCGCCGAGCAAGCGGTATGGGCGAACCTCGCAAGTGATTTGAATATTTTAGGCGTGGAGGTATCCTACCTTTCATGAAATCTGCTGTCTTTCTTGTCGTCTACCTCTTGGTCACGGCTTCCTACGTTCAAGCGGGCCCGATCATGTTGGACTATCGCGCCTTCGGCCAGAGCCTCGGGGGTTGGGATGGTAAGAAGGAGAAAGCAGCTGATTACGAAATGGCGGCGAACCGCTACCGTTCGTATCGGCCAGATGTCACACCGACGCCCGATGGTGGCCTCTTCATCTCATTGCGCATCGATCACGTCCGTGGGTTCTTTGCCTCAGATGATCATGCTAGTCTCGAACTAACCATTGATGCTAAAGGCCGGCTTGTCTCTACCAAGAGCAGCATCAGCATCCAGGGCAAACGAGTGACCAGTGACCTCATTGCCGGTGGTATCAGAGGAGCAGGGCAAGCTTCGGCAAACCTGTCTCCTGCAGAATCAGTCGTCTCTCTAGGCACCAATCTCGTGGCGAATCTCACAGAGAAGCTCTCACGTGAATCTAAAGTAGAATCTGGCCGCGTGACCTTTCCTTCAGTCGTGCGCCACAATCTGAACCTGCTCTACCAAGCGATTCATCGCCTGCCAGATCCTCAGCCGGAACCGGTGCCAGCTGTTATTCCAGCCGCCGAAGCGGCCCCTGCCGAATAACACTACGGCAAGGCGATGCCTGCGTAGAACAAGCCCACGTAGCAAGCTTTGCAGGCCACGTGCAAAGCTTGGTCCTTATAGAAGCCCGTCCAGCCTTCGTTCTTCACGAGATCAATGCACCAGTGAAGGACAAACTCAATCACACTGATGATGACACTTCCCGTCACCAGCCAGACAAACGCTGCTTGGATCAGGGAGTGAATAGTGAGGCAGTAAAGCCACATTCCCCTGGGCCAAACTTGCCCTCCGGTCACTGCACTTAAGTCGGCGTGCCGATCTTTACCAACGGCGAGAAACTCACCCTGCAGAGGGAAATCCGCTAACGCATGCGCTAATAATAGCGCCCAGAATAGGACCAGTGCATTTGCCCACAAGGGCCAATCCGGCTTCAGGATATCCGCGTGCGCCAAATGGAAGAGGGTGTCCACTGGTGAGCGACCGAAAGCCTCTTAAAATGAACCGCGCCCCAACGTCTTGCGGATGAACGTGACCTTCTCATTCGTCTCACGCAGGCGCTTGCTCAGCTGAGTCGAGATGTGCAACAGCAACTGCGCGGCGGCAGCGGGATTGTCTTTCGTAAAGTCGTCGAGCGTGGCGCGATCCATACGCCAGACCTGGGAGAATTCCATGCCAGTCACCGTGGCACTCGCTGTCTGCGGGTCGAAGACATTCACCTCACCGACGAGATCGCCCGAACCGAGACGGCCGAGCAAGGTGCGACGACCTTCGTCTTCAGTCGTCACGTGCAAGCGACCAGAAATGATAAAGTAGAGGCAGTTCTGCTCCTGACCTTCCTCGATCAGCACCTGGTCATCTTGGACAGGCAGAAACTCGCCGTAGCCACTGAGCAGGCGACGATCGTCATCGCTAATGTCAGCCACGAAACCGATAGGAGGCAGTTCAGGTTGGTTCAGGTTGGTAGACATAGATAAAGGATTTGGTCTGATAAGGAGTAGGGAAAGCCCGAGGAGGGCTCCCCGCCGGACGTGGGTATCTACCATACAATCCAGGATCGGTCCACCACCGCCCCTCCCACAATCGTTCAGAAATGCGAGTTCCGTCCCCTAGCTTCAGAAATGAGGCCATTCAGACCTTGTTTCTCAGATGCATGCCATCCCAATTGCCCGCTTGGCCCGAAAGTGCTCGTTGATCTCGGCGGATTCGTTATATACACTTAACCATTACTATAGCCACCATGCCAGGACACCTCGTTGAGGACACCACCAAGCGGACCATTCCCCTACAGGACACCATGTTGTTCGGGCGGAAGAAGGACTGCCATATCCGCCTCACGGACTCCAGGGTGTCACGTCAGCATGCCATGATCCGCCGGCAAGACGACGGTGCCTACTGGTTTTACGACCTCGGTAGCTCGAATGGCAGCTACATCAACGACCAGCGCGTTATCACAACCCGCAAGTTGAACAGTGAAGACAACATCCGGATCTGCGACCACAACTATGCCTTCGAATCAGGCGAAGATTCCGGGCAAGTGGGCGTTTCCGATACCTCGCTCGACGCCACCATTTCAGAAATCCGCACCATCCCAGTCGTGATGCTCGTGAGCGACATCAAGGGCTTCACGGAGATCTCAGAGAAACTTCCTCCTGACATTCTCGCACAGACCATTGGCTCCTGGTACCGCGAGTGCGACGAAGTCCTCAGTGACTACGGTGCCACGGTCGACAAATTCATCGGCGATGCCGTCCTCGCCTACTGGATGGACGTGAGTCCAGAGACCCGAGGCCGGGCCCTCAGTGCCGCCAAAGCTCTCCGTGAAGCTTGCGATCGCATTTCCATCCTCCAAGCGGAGACTTTCGCCGAATACCAACTCTCACTCGAGAGCGGTCTCGGACTTCATCTTGGCAAAGTCGCCCATGGGCAAATGGGCCAAGGCGCGTTCACCATGTTAGGAGACGCAGTGAATATCACTTTCCGAGTCGAGTCTCTCACTCGCCCACTGAAACGCGACGTTCTCGTGAGTGAAGAGTTCCTCGCCGGCTGGGATGACGGCTACCAATACTGCCGCCACGAAGGTAGCCACATTGTGAAAGGCCGCACGACACCACTGGAAGTCTACTCCGTGGAGCGTTACCCTGACGAAGCCACCTTGGCAGCTACGGCCTAGCAGAGCCCTTGAAGCCAGCGGCTGATGATACCATTCGTAGAGAGTTCTGTTGAACGAGTTTTCAATGGCTACTCAGAGCATGCACGGCCCATCATGCTCGCTCTGCGTGACCTCGTGTTTAGCACAGCCCAGAACATGGGCCTTGGGAACGACCTTGTGGAAACCTTGAGCTAGAGAACGATCTCAATCTGGCAAAGTTAGGGCACTGTATAGAGATGTCTCTGAACTATCACATGATCAAAGGAGACATTCATCGATAGAAACAATGGCATTCCTAAAACTATCGATTGTCGTAGGCCCATGATCTGAGGGAAGCTGTCACTCATGGGAACGGCGCTTCTTGAACATTTCACCGAAGACGAAGTAAGACACGAGCTGCGTGGCTTTCCCGAGCGTGCAATCGAGGCAGTGATTCAACTCAAACAGACGCCGACAGCGGCGTCTCTGAAACACGCCGTACCAGAGATTCTAGCATTCTACCTCCCGCGTGGCGTGTCCAAGGATCTCGCAACGCAACCGGCTTCAGCACGATTACGCGAGGATCTTGGGGTGGATTCCCTGACCTTTGCGGAAGCGGCCTTCAAGATGGAGGAACTCTTTCGAATCCGAGTAGAGAATGCAGAGCTGGCCGAGATCAAGACGCTGGGTGAGCTCCAGACCTTCTTTGATCGCAAATTGTTAGGAAACGCATCATGACCGAAGTGGTCATCACCGGAATGGGCTTTGTCACGAACGTGGGGCGTGATGCGGATGACGTGACCACGAGTCTTCAGACGGGACGGCATGGTTTCTCTTCCGTGGATCTTCGCCCGGGCCTGGACCTGCCGATTCGTGTCGCTGGCACCGTGCCTGGCTATGCCTTTCCTTCGCCCGATGCACGTGATTGGACAGTGCCTACAGATTCCGCGGTCGATCTTCAGCGAGAGCCTAGCTTGCCTCCACACGGCGTCTATGCAGTGGATGCGGTGGAACAAGCCGTCAAACAAGCAAACCTAACGACGAAAGATCTGACAGATACCTCAACGGGACTATTCACAGCCTCCTCAGGATCGCCCATGCTCTTGCGGCATCATTTGGCAGTTTATAACGAAGAGGGCTCGCATCGCGGGCATCCGTTAGGCGTGGTACGTTCGGTGGCGGGGACGCTCAACTTCAACCTCGTCGCTCGCTATGGCATTCAAGGAGCCAGTTGCGGATTCGTATCGGCTTGTGCTTCTAGCAGTCATGCCTTGGGATACGCCTATGACGAGATTGCCCTCGGTCGGCAAGATCGGATGATCGTCGTCGGGGCAGAGGAGTGCTTGGCAGAAAGTGTCCTTCCTTTCGATGCCATGCGCGCGTTAAGCACGAACGCCGATCCCGACACCGCTTGCTGTCCCTTTGACCAAGCACGAGATGGCTTTGTCGTGAGCGGCGGTGCTGTGGCGATGGTGCTAGAGGGGCGTTCCGTGACTAAGCAGCGGCCCCTAGCGCGTTTAGTGGGCTGGGGGCAGGCTTCCGATGGCTACCACGTAGCGAGTCCACATCCTGAGGGCCGTGGCCTCGCCGTTGCGATGTCTCGCACCCTGAAAGCGACGTCGACAGCCTCAGAGGCCATCGATTACGTGAATGCCCACGCCACCTCAACACCAGCGGGTGACCGGGCAGAAGCCTTGGCTCTGAGAGCGATCTTTGCACGATCTCGCCCAGCAGTCGTCAGCACCAAGGGCCATACGGGACACGGTCTGAGTCTTTCCGGTATCCTCGAAGCCGCGCTCACCGTGCTCTCCATTGATCGCAGCTTTCTACCGGGGAATCGCAACCTTCATTCGCCAGACGAGGCTTGTGAAGGGCTACAATTACCAACCGAATCAAGGAATGCGGAGATTAATCTAGCATTAAACAACAGCAGCGGCTTCGGCGGTGCCAACGTTTGCCATCTCTTTTCAAAACCATGACTGACATCATCACGACTTCTATTCTCAAAGCTATCTGGATCGGCATGCTACTGGGCGTGGTTTCCGGCGCTATCATTGGCTTGTTCTTTCACCGCGAGGATTGGATGGGAGGTTATAGTAGTTTCCGGCGACGCCTGACTCGGTTGGGGCACATCTCGTTCTTTGGCCTGGCCTTTGTAAACATGGCTTTCGCGCTAACGCACTTTATCCTGAAACTGGAAGCACCCTGGGCAGGATGGGCTTGTGTCAGTTTCATTGTCGGAGCCATTGCCATGCCCACCTGTTGCTTCCTAACAGCTTGGCGAAAGCCATTTCGTCATCTGTTCTTCATTCCCGTGGGTGGTGTTCTCTTCGGGATCATCTTCACTTTCTTGGGCTGGCCATCATGAAGCTCGGGCTCATCGCGCTGAGTGGCGTGCGTTGTCACAATCAGGAGCTCATGGAAATGGGCCTCAACTTGCCCGGTTTTGTCGAAAGGAGTGAAGTCATTGCTTCTCTCCCTAGCCTTGGGCTTCTCACCCTCGCTGGACTCACTCCTGAGTCGGTCGATATCACTTACCTAGAGGTTCCTGATATCACAGAGTTGGACGGTCTGCCAGGCGACTTCGATGTCGTGGCGATCTCAAGTTTCACGGCAATGATTAAGGACGCCTATCAACTTGCCGATGACTACAGAGAAGCAGGCGTGACGGTCATTCTCGGAGGCTTACATGTGACCCTGATCCCGGACGATGCCGCTCCTCATGCGGATGCCATTGTCATCGGTGAAGGCGAGCCTGTGTGGCGAGAGGTTCTGGCAGACCTTGAGAAGAATGCGCTTAAACCGCGATACGATGCCCGTGGGCGCTCCTTCGATTTAGCGGAAGCACCGATGCCGCGTTTCGATTTGTTAGACATTTCGAGATACAATCGAATCACAGTCCAGACGCAACGCGGCTGCCCCTATTCGTGCGACTTCTGTGCGGCGTCGATTCGCTTGAGTCCTGGTTTCAAAACGAAGCCCATCCCAAAGGTGATCGGTGAGATTCATCGGATCAATGAGGCCTGGAAACACCCCTTCATCGAGTTTGCCGATGACAACACCTTTGCCGACAAACGCCACGGGCGGGAGCTGGTCACCGCGTTGATTCCAGAAGGCTTGCGGTGGTTCACCGAGACCGACATCTCCGTCGCTCGCGATCCTGAGCTACTACGCCTGATGAAAGAGGCCGGCTGTGCGCAGATCTTGGTCGGTTTAGAAAGTCCCAACGCACATGGTCTCGACGGTCTGGAGAAGAAGGCGAATTGGAAGCACCGCCAAGCTGACAAGTATCGGGAAGCAATTGCTGCGATTCAAGATGCAGGGATCACGGTCAACGGTTGCTTTGTGTTAGGCCTAGATCACACCGACACAACATCGTTCGATTCCGTGTTTGAGTTTGTCAGGGAAACGGGGCTTTACGAAGTCCAGATCACGATCATGACGCCCTTCCCCGGCACGCCACTCTACGAAAGACTCAAGCGTGACAAACGATTGCTCAATGAAGGTGCGTGGGAACTCTGCACCTTGTTTGATGTGAATTTCCTTCCCGAGAACATGACGGTCTCGGAACTGGAATTCGGATTCCGCGAACTCGGGAGGCGCATTTATGATGACGCTTTTATCGATGAACGCCGCCGAGAGTTCTTTAAACGTCAAAGCGAGCTTCGTCAGGATCGCAGCATGAGTTAGAGCGAGGCTTGCATGTCGCGGTGGGGACAGACTAAGCTGTAGGAATGAACCCCATTCGCTCATTTCTAGGCCTTCTCGTGCTCAGCGGCCTTTCCCCCATCTTGCAGGCGGCTCCCAGAGTCGTCATCAATGAAATCCACTACGATCCCGAACCAAAGACCGAGCATGTCGAGTTCATCGAGCTTTACAATGCAGGTGACGAGGCGGCGGACTTGGCTGGCTGGCGTTTTGACAATGGCGTGGATTACACGTTTGCCGCAGGCGTGACTTTGGAACCGGACGCCTACCTGGTCATCACGGAGGACAAGGTTGCCTTTGATCGGAAGTTCGGATCAGTCTTTGCCGGTGGCGAGAAAGCTTTTGATAGCTGGAGCGATGGCACTTTGGGAAATGACGGCGAGCAAGTGCGTTTGGTGAATATGGCAGGCGATGTCATGGACGAGGTGAATTACAAATCGACCTTTCCCTGGCCGATCGCTGCGAATGGCGATGGCGTTTCCATGGAGCTGATCGACACAGATCTGGACAATGACCTTGGTGGAAGCTGGCGATCAGCGGTCGAGGCACCGACACCAGGAGCGGTGAATAGCACCGTGGTCGAGAATGCGCCGCCTCTCATTCGCCAGGTCGACCACGATCCCAAGATGCCGAGCACCAGTGAGGAAACGGTCATCACAGCCAAGGTGACTGATCTCGATGCGGTTTCCAAAGTGGAAGTGATCTACCAAGTGGTGGCGCCAGGAGACTACGTTCAGTCGCTACGGGCCCATTCTTCGAGCGTTTGGAAAAGCCGTCCCAACGACCCTCGCGAACCCAACCCAGAGTTTGAGGATGCGGCCAATTGGGAAACGGTAGAGATGTTAACGAATGGAGATGGCCTCTACACGGTGACATTGCCAGTGCAGACGAGCAATCGCACGCTGGTGCGCTACCGCATCAGAGCCACCGATACCTTAGGTGAATCCGTGAGGGTACCGTATGCTGATGACCCTTCATTAAACTTTGCTTACTTCGTCTACGATGGCGTGCCTGATTACGTCGCCAATACCCAATCCGTGCATCCCGATGGGGCGCCCTACACGCACCCAAAGGAGGTCATGACCTCATTACCGGTGTATTTCCTCCTCACAGATGAAGATGAATTTGACCAATGCATCGCTTACGATGGGGCCGATCAAGTAGGCCGGGATAACTTCGAAACGCGAAGCGCATTCAATTGGAACGGGACCTTTGTTTACGACGGCGTCGTCTATGATCATATCAAGTACCGCCTGCGCCAGCGGAATGACCGCTATGGTGGCCAAGGCAAGCGGAGCATGCGATTTCGTTTCAATCGTGGCAACCATGTGCAATTTCATGACCATTGGGGAAATCCTTATCCCGAGAAATGGCGCACCTTGGGCTCGGGCAAACTCAACGCCTCACGCGGCGGCTACAACTATGGGATCAATGAGTTCATCAACCATCTCCTATGGAACCTGGTCGATGTCCCTGCGCCTGAATCACATTGGTACCATTTCCGCGTGGTCAAGGACCGTGATGAAGTCCCCAAAGGATCCATCTTCGGACCGAACACCGAGGCTCAGTGGACGGGAGATTTCTTCGGAATGTTTCTCGCTGTCGAGGACTATGACTCGCGCTTTCTCGACGCCCATGGTCTCGAAGATGGCAATCTCTACAAGCTGGTGAGCACACGTCTCAACGGAAATGACGTCAAACGCGTGCAAGGTAAATTCTCCGGCGATGACGCCGCCGATTATTCTAACATCCTCCTCGGAGCGCGGCGAGACAAGAGTGCTGACTGGCTGAATCAACACATCAATTACGATCACTATCATCGTTACCATGCGATCATCGAAGCCGTGCGGCATTTCGACGTAGCTCCGAACTTGGCGGAGCATCTCAAGAACCGTGCGTTTTATTTCTCACCGCCGACGGAAGAACATCCGCTTGGGTTGCAGCACACCTTGCCTTGGGATTCCGAGACAAGCTGGGGACCAAACTGGAATGGTGGCGTCGATTGGGTGAAACAAGCAATGGGTGCGAAGGATGATAATCGTCAACCTGAAGATCGTGAACCCCTGGATATTGGTTACAGGAACGCGGTGCGCGAAGTTCGTGATCTTATCTGGCAAGAGGATCAGTTGAATACGATGTTAGACCGTCTGGCGGATAAGTTAGAGCCTTTCAGCTTAGCAGAACGGGATCGCTGGATAGGTGGGCCAAGAGAAGCGGGATCGGAATCGATTCCTGATGATATTCGTGAATGGGTTGCCGGCATGAAGCAGTTTGCTTGGGACGGCGGCTCTTGGGTTGGGGGCGACGGTCCCACTACTCCTCAGTCCAAAGATTCAGGAATATCAGGGCAGGAAGGACGCGATGCCTACTTAGATTGGCTGAGTGAGGACACATCGGCTCCTACGAGACCAACGGCTACGTATGAAGGACCTGAGGGCTTTCCCGTAGATGGTCTGACTTTCAAGACTACTGCCTACAAGAGTGGGACGCTCTTCAGCCCCGGCGAACCCTTTGCCGCCATGGAGTGGCGTTTGGCCGAGATCTCTGACCCGGGCCTTCCTGATTACAACCCTAACGATAAGTTTAAATGGGAATGGAATGCTGAGTGGGAATCTGGCAGGATCGAAACGTTCCAAGAAGACTTCACCATTCCGGCATCAGCGGTGCGCGCTGGTAGAACCTACCGCGTTCGAGTGCAAATGGTCGATACAATCGATCGCACCAGCAACTGGTCGCTACCCGTGGAGTTCACGACGACGGTGCCTAGCAATCTAACAACTTTGCAAGATGATTTGCGCCTTTCGGAACTCATGTATCACCCAGCTTCCGCCACGGATGCAGAACAGGCGCTTGGTTACGGCACGTCTGACTTCGAATACATCGAGCTGCACAATCGTGGCACGACGACCTTGGACCTGCGTGGTGTTCGTTTCACCAAAGGCATCGATTTCGACTTCGATGGCAATGCAGTGACGATGTTAGCCCCTGGAGAGACCGTCCTAGTCGTCCGTCATCTAGCGGCGTTTCAAGCGCGTTACGGTGAGGTTTCGAATATTGCAGGAGAGTATCGCGGTAGTTCAGCAAATGGCCTCAGCGATGGCGGTGAGCGTCTGAAACTCTCCTTCGGTGGCGGCACACCCATCATCGACTTTGCTTACAATGATGGCGCTTCTTGGCCAAGCCAGGCAGATGGCCAAGGCTACGCTCTCGTTCCCGTGTCTATAGAAGAGCCTGGTGATCTTGATAGTGGTGATCGCTGGGTGGCGAGTGTCGCTATCGGCGGCTCGCCCGGAACTCCAGGTGGCGGTCAGGAACCTCAGATGCCATCCCCTACGGATACCGATGGCGACGGCATGAGCGACGATGCAGAAGCCATCGCCGGCACGGATCCAAATGACCCGACATCGGTCTTGGCTATCACAAGCCTAACAAGAGATGCCGAAGTTCTCGAGTTCACTTGGGACAGCGTGATCGGTAAAAGCTACTGCCTGGAATACAGCTTGAGCCTGAGCAGCCCCAACTGGGAATGCATCGCTGAGCCCGAAGCCACGGCGACGAGCACGAGCGCCCAGGACAACGATCCGAAACGCACCACAGCCACGATCGGTGGCTACTACCGGGTGCGCGTGAACCCGTAACGCTACCTGTTCCTCTCATTCCTGAGAGTGCTTCCTCTTGATTGGCTGCATTTCGGTCGTGCCCATGCGGATGCCTGTGTTATTAAATGCGCTGAACCATGAATAACTCGCCCTCCACTGCGTCAGACTCTCGAGTGAAGCCGTCTTCGGACGGGGGAACCGAGTCGGCAGATGCCGAGAAGGGACCTCCGGACGACGCTTTGGTCATCCGCTGTCAGGCGGGCGATACCGGAGCGTTTGATGAGCTCGTCACTCGTTACCGAGGACGCGTTTATGGAATGATATACAACATGGTCAAAAGCGAAGCTGATGCCTGGGACCTCTCTCAAGAGGCCTTTATCAAGGCGTGGAAAGCTCTGCCAAAGTTCGAGGCTCGGTCGAGTTTCTACACTTGGCTCTACCGGATCTCACACAACGTGACCTACGATTGGATGCGGAAGCGTAAGATTCAGGCAGAGGGCGAGTTCGATGAGACCGTCCAACAAGCAATCGATCCCAAGGCCAAGACAGTCCCCTTCAAAGAGGCCCGTCCTGATGATCAGCTTCAGAACCGTGAACTTCGATCCAGTATCGAAGAAGCGATCGACAAATTATCCCCAGAACACCGCGCGGTCATTCTCCTAAAAGAGATTGATGGCCACCAATACAACGAGATTGCCGAAATTATCGGCATTTCTATAGGTACAGTCATGTCGCGCTTGTTCTACGCCCGGAAGAAATTACAATCCCTCTTGAAAGACGTTTATGAAGCCCAGTGAAGAACAGTGGAATCGGTGGATCGATAATGATCTCTCACCCGAAGAAGTGGAGGCGCTGAAAGCAGCGTCTTCCGAGGAAGGTGTGTCCTTGGAAGAGGATCAGGCTTTCTTCAGCCAGCTTTCTCAGGACCTCAAAGCGACTTTCCCCGCTGAACAGACGCCGCCCTTTGCGGACTTCTTCAACAGCCACATCCAGAAACAGATTCGTGATCTCAACGAAGAGGATGCTGCGGCTCCGGCCAAGTCCTCTTGGCTCCCGAGTTGGCTGAACCTCACTTGGGCAGCGCCACTCGCTGCCGCCGCGCTTGTCATTCTAGCACTGACACAGTTAGGTGAACGCACGCATCGTGGAAGTCAGATTGTTTCTGCCTACACGCCGGATGACTCCATCCAAGCCGTGACGAGTTTTGACGATGACGCCAATGCCATGGTCGTCCGTCTCGAAGGCATGGATCGTCTCCCTGCTGAGTTCGATCTCATTCTTGCAGATGCTAGTGAAGATGATCCCAATGGCCCTTTCGTGGTCAAAGCCGCTCCTGAAGAAGTCGATCACGAGTTCGTGGGTCCTCCCATTGAGTTCGTTTCTCACCGTCCCGCTTACTAAGTGATCATGCGCGCTCTCGGTCACCGTATCGCTCTCACCTGTCTCGGCATTTCATGCTCAGTGGCCGTGTGGTGGTCTGTGGCGCAGACGCCTACGGAAGCACGCGTCAAGGCGGAGAAGAAGGCGGTCGCCGATGACATCGAGGGCACCAAGAAGCTTTGGGGAGCTCTCGTTTATGCTGTCAAAGATGCTAGCGCCAAGCGCGAAGGCTACGAGGACGCCGATCCCGAGACGCTACCGGCCTTGCAGAAAGTCTTCAAAGACTACAAGCATTTCCAAGTGTTAGGCACCCGAGCCGAAGCGCTCTTTAAGAGCACCCACTCCTGGGTCGCTCCCTCCAAACAACTTTGTGTGAAATTCGACTTCACGGGTCTCACAAAAGACGGCGGTGTGAAACTCGATCTCCAGCTTTGGAATCAAGGCAAGGCCATCGTCAAGACCGACGCCATTCTCAAGCCCGGAAGCCCCGTCTTCATGGAAGGCCCCGAATGGGGTGACGGCCGTTTGCTCTATGTCCTCAAGCTCCAAGACGGCGAGGACAGCAATAAGCTCGATTAGTGGACTCGAGAGTCCAAGTTCGCTATAGCAGAGAAGACGTCTTCTTCTCATGCATCGATTCCTTGTAGCCCTCGTCTTCTCTCCCCTCTTCTGTCTGGCGGATCCCATCGATCATGTCGCTGCGATACGAAGCCTGAAACCAGCAGATGCGGAAGTCGGTGCGAAACTCTACGCCCTCCACTGTGCGTCGTGTCACGGCAAAGAAGGCAAGCTGACACTGAATCCCTTGGCGCGTCGTTTCGCCATCGATCCGTTGAAGTTTGGAAATGATCCTTACGCGCTATGGAAGACCATTAGTTATGGCAATGGCCTCATGTTCCGCTGGGACAGCGTGCTCTCCATGGAAGAGCGTTATCAGATCGTCCACCACTTGCGCGAGGACATCCTCAAGGTGGCTAACAAAAGCCAATACCGCGAACCAGACGAGGCCTATTTCTCCTCACTGAATGCCATAGCAACCAAGGATGCTGAAGCACAAGCTGCCGGAGCGCAACAAGTCGAGGTAGCGGCCGGCATGATCGATGGAAGCGGCGGCACGCAAATGCAGTACGGCCCATTTCTCCAACACGCCGTCGTCTATGGAGCGATCAAGGACAAGAATGCGCCAGTCCTGGAGAACACAACCGAGAAAGCATTGGTCGTCTCATTAGGTGATCGCACGGTTTGTTATGATGCGGATCGCTTGTCTGTCAGTGGACTCTGGTCGGGCAAATTGGCCGATACCAATGACACGCACCACACGAGCTACAAAGGCAGTCGCCCGCTCATGCCAAGCGGCGCATTGCATTATCAGAATGTCGATGACTTGGGCTGGGAAGGTGGCACACCGGTCTTCGAGGACCTCTACCTTTCTGGCGACCAAGTCGTACTTCGCTACAAGATAGGCAACCGCGCGATCCTGGAAACACCACAAGCTGTGAAAGGCTCGGCCACGATTGCACGTCATTTCCAAGTCGAGCCAGGCGCTGATCCGCTCCAATGTTTGGTCATGCGTGGGGCGGAGCTCTCGGTCACTGCTAGTCATGCACTCGAGACACGCAGAGACGCCGTTTGGCTCACCATCCCCGCTTCAGAGGAGACTCTGACGTGTAGCGTGTGGATCTCTACCGAGGGAAAACCTGAGAAGGGACCCGCACCAGAGATCGACAAACTCCTGCAAGGCGGCCCACGCCGCTGGCCACAGACCGTGCAAACCGCCGTGGCTCTTGGCGAGAATGTCGAGGGCTACGCCTTGGACGAATTAACCGTTCCGCTAGCTAATCCCTATGGCAGTTGGATGCGCCTCACGGCTCTGGATTTCTTCGAGGACGGTCGCCTGGCCGTTTCTACCTTGAGCGGTGATGTCTGGATCGTCAGCTGGACCCAGAAGAATCCGACCGCCCTGACCTGGTCACGCTTTGCCGCTGGCTTATACGAACCGTTAGGTTTGAAAATCGTAAACGAACAAATTTACGTACGAGGTCGCGATAGGATCACTCGCTTGCACGACCTGAATGACGATGGGGAAGCAGATCGCTACGAAAGCTTCTATGAAGACCGCAATGAAATCGGCGCGGGCTATCACGCCTTCAAGTACGACTTACAAACCGACGACAACGGCTATTTCTACTACTCGCAGTCAGGCTACAAATCACCTCTCTCCGGCGCCGTGGTTCGCGTGAGTGCGGATGGCACCCATGCCCAACATGTGGCCAGTGACCTTCGCAATCCCAATGGAATGGGAGCTGGCGGTCCGCAAGGTTGGGTCACCATTGCAGACAATCCTAGCGGAGTGGCCGTCTACAACGGCTTCTCACGTGTGGAGGAAGGTGGTCGTTACGGTTTCGAGCATCCACGCAACACACCCATGCTCGTCGTGCTTCCAGCACGCGTGGATAGCTCGAGCGGCGGCCAATGTTGGTCAGATCCCGAGCGGTGGGGACCTCTGGGCGGCTCTATCATTCACAGTTCCTACAGCCGCTCGTCCATCTTCTATTGCCGAACCCAAGACGTTGGAGCCTACCCCAACGGCTTCGCCATGCGCCTCCCCTTTGAACTCAAAGCCGGCGTCATGCGCCCCCGAGTGAATCCCGTGGATGGGCAAGTCTACCTCGCGACCAAGAAAGGCTGGGATAGCATCGCCCGGGTCGATGGCATGATCTATCGCCTCCGGGAAACAGGCCAACCCTCGCATTTCATCCAAGACGTCAAAGCGACTCGCAAAGGGCTCGTGCTAACCTTCGCCTGCGAACTGGACGCCGATTCTCTGGATCCGGAGAAATGCTCTATCCTACGTGAGCCTTACAAACCTACGAAAGGCATCGAAACGAAACCAACCCCAGTCGGAGAACTCCGTCTGTTGAATGCGAACACCCTAGAAGTCGGCATCCCCAGCATCGAACAAGAAACTCTAGAGCACCGCACCTCCACCATCAATGGCGACACAATCATCAAAGTAAATCCCGCCATTTCCCTCACCGTAGAACTCACCGCCACAGACGGCACCCGCATCAAGCAAACCGTCCACGCAACGATCAATTCTTTGCCGTCACCACCAAGCGAATAAAGGAACCGCTCGGCTCGTTCAATGTTAGGGAAACTTGATCCAAGTTCACATTAAGCGGAGTTATCTCGATATCTGGAATCTCAAGCGTCTCCCAGACAACGAGATCGTTCGACCTCTCGATGCGGAACATTTGCCCTTCATGACCAAGGTGGCGACGAGTAAAGCTCAACTGAAAGCCTTCTCCTTCAGAAACGATCTCAAGATGATCGCTAGATCCTGGGAGCCCCATCCCCAGATAATGCTCTAAACCGGTAGTCACTTCCATCAGCGCAGACCAGCGTTCGCCATTCTTCACCCGAGCCTTCAATGTAAAGGCATCCGCTCGAGAAATAGGCGATTGATAGACCTGCGCGCTTTCGGAGATTGCCCCACCTGGAAGCCGCGGGTCATTGCCATCCGTGGTGTAGTAAATCTTTGCCTGAGGTATAAAGATCGACACGCTGCCCGAGCTCAACTTCACTGTCGTGTCAGTCAGTGTCCTACTAGGAGCATGGAGCGCTGGATAGAGCCCTTCTTCGCGAAACTGGTCGAGCACGATCTCCGAACGTTGTAGAAACCACTCTGTAAGAAGGCTCTCGCGAAGCTCCTGGAAATCCTTCGCCACCGTGTAAGGAACAGCCCGCCGATAGTCTCCCCAACGCGCCGACTCCGCAATGAGCGCCCGTTCAATCTCACCCGTAAGCGCCTGCCAGAGCGAAGCCGCGCGTTCAGCAGTCAGAGGCCCGTCATTGAAGAACGCACGATGCAGGTGATCGCCAAACTGCACGCGATACTCTTCATTCGCTTTAAGCGCGTGATGAAACTTGGTCGGCGAATCCGCATCGCGAGAGTGCGGCAAGATTCGATTTGTAGTGACGCCAGACTTCATGGCGTGCTCATTATCCCAACTGAAGAAGTGGAATTTCGAGCCCTCACCACGGTGCCTTCCCATGTAGTTGTTTCCCGGCCAATCCCTCGCCGCCGCATACATGTTAGGAATAAGGTAATCGATCAAACTAGCGGTATGGATCATTTCCCGGGCTTCAGTATAACTAGCCGCAGTGGAGAGATCTCGATACCCAGAGCTGAAACGACTCGGATCATTCTGGATCAATGATAGAGCAGTAACGTAGGAATCCCCATTTCCATCAATCACTTCCTCGTGATTCTTGAGCACATCGTAATCCTCCTTCTCACCACCAAAGTAGCTCTCCATGAAAGCGGCGTCCGGTCGTTCCGTAGGATTATAAACTCCCCAGTAGAGGCCGTTCAGATAGAGATGCACCCACGTCCCATGCGGCGAAGGCTGGCCAAGAGCCAAATGCACGCGCCGTGTCCACTCATCGCGCACAAACTGACCCACCCGGTTATCAGCAGCGTCGTAGACCCACGCATCTTGGGAGTTTGAGCGTAAGACTAGAGTGTCAAAAGCCTGAGCCGCGTCTGGACCGAAGACTGGGAAACGCAGCTTGCCAGGACCATAGGTCTTCCGAAACACAAGGCGAAGAGAGTGTTTTGGGTTTCTGGCAGGATCACGAGAGGTGAAACCCTGCATGCGAATGCCCGCGTCGACTTGGAAACCAGGACCACCCTCTGGATCAATCCACTCCACCGATACCGGCCGTTCCCAATCCATGCCGCGCTCTTCCGTGTTGTGATAAATGCCATCCCTCGTCCCAAAGAGATCACCTTGCTTCATAACGAGCGAGAGCGTGGGCAACGATCGTAAAGCCTCCGCTATCAGCTGCTTCGCCGCTTCAGGACTCAGCGCTTCGTCACCAGCAATCAGCGGCAAATGAGCGGGATCATCATCCATCCCGTAGTCTGATCCTCGCCAAGCGTTAGAGAATCCTACTGGATCCTCCGGTTGCTCGACGACTGCATTCGGGAAGATATAAGTCTGGGTATCGACATTGCTCGGCTCAAGCCCAGGCTTGGTCGCCTGAACACGCAATACCGTCGTAGTATCTATCAGAATACCTTGATCAGGCTGATACAGTAGACCCGTGAAGAGACTATCAGGAGGCGACCCGTCTAACGAATAGCGAATCTCAGCACCCGGAGTCGCCGTCGTCACCTTGACGGTAAACGGCTCCTCATAGAAACCGCGATCGACACTGAACTTCGTGTCCGCAACTTCAGGCAAGACTTCTTGCCCAGCGCACCAGCTGGCAAAGCAGAGAAAGACGCACAGTCGCGTCACGATCCTACTTCTTGTCCTTCCGAACCAAGACTTTCGGCTCTTGAGCATCGAGAGAGACTTTCCAAACAGGGCCATCTTTTATGAGCGTCACGAACATGAGTTCTGAGAACGCTCGTTCTTGTGCCGAGAATTGCTTCCGCAAGACCGCGTGGACCATGTTATCACCTTCGGTCGCCGTGCCGAGACAGACGATCTGAAGCGTCTTCTTAAGCTCAGCAATGTGCTTATCGGCATCGACGAGACGCTTCGTCGTCGCCTTGCCACGAGAAATGTAAACGGCACGTGGAGTCATTCCATCGATATCAGAAATCTCTGTTAGGCCTAACAAACGAAGCAACTCCTGCTCTTCAGCAAGACCGGGAGCCTCTTGAAGATAACGCTTCTGAAACTTCTTCATACTTTCGAGACTTTCCGTTTCAACGATCTGTGAGGCACTTATCCAATCGTGAACGCTAATCGCATTCTGATACTTCAGCGCCACAACACTAGCACCATGAACCTTGCCAGTGACCTTGGGCATCGCAGGCATCTCAGCGGCAGGCACCACCTTAGGCTCCTGAGCATCTAGGGAAATCTTCCACGCCTTGCCTTCTTTCACGAGGGAAACGAAGGCCAATTCCGAGAAGATACGGTCTGCGGCCATGAATTCCTTCCGGACCATGACATGAACATGGTTAGGACCATCGGAGACCGCACCGAGCGTCTTCACTTGGACCGTGTCCTTCATTTCACCGATGTGCTTCTTAGGATCCTTAAGCTGCTTCGTCTTCGCTTTGCCTCTTCGGATATACACTTCCGTCGGAGTCAGAGCATCAAGGTCGGAGATCTGCTTGAGATCGAGAATCTTGAGCAAAGCCTCTTCTTCAGGCAGAGTCGGAGCGCGACGAAGGTATTCTCTCTGGAAACGCTTCAAGTTCTCCAGGCTCTTCGTTTCTACTTTGCTCGCAGCCGTAGCCCACTCGTGAGTCTGAATCGCCCGCAGATAAGATTCAGCAATCTTACTGGCAGGATGTGACTGAGCTGCCGCATCTTGGGCAACGAGGCAAAGAGCGGTAAGCGCGAGCACGAGAGAGGAGCGGAAGCAGGTCATAGCGCCGAAACTATGGCCGGACTTGGGCCCTTGCAACCCACTCTAAAATCGGCTACTCGGTGTTCGGGAATCGACAGGGATGAGAGTTATCCCTTATCAAGTTCGCAGCGATGATACCTTGGCAGTGGGCACAAACGACAACACCTGCGGACACCTCGAGCCTGCTCGGCCTGAGCGGCTAACCTCTTCGTAGGCGGCTATTTGACGATCCTCATCTTACTAGGCTGGCTCGGGCATAAGGCTAAGAAGGAGAATTCCCTAGCAGACTTCTACCTAGGCGGACGCGGGCTCGGCCTCATGGTCTTGCTACTGACGCTCTACGCCACCCAATACAGTGGCAACACCATGCTAGGCTTCGTCGGCAAAGCCTACCGGCAAGGCTACCAGTTCCTCTCGGCCATGACGTTCATGATGGCCATCATCGGCTTCTACCTGATCTACGCACCTCGGCTGCATAGGCTCGCGCATGCCAGGGACTATGTGACTATGGGAGACTTTCTCCAAGATCGCTACGGCTACCGTCCCCTCACGATCTTGGCCAGCAGCTTGGGCGTGCTAGCATTAGGAAATTACATTCTCACCAATCTCAAAGCGCTTGGATTGCTGACAGAAACGCTCACAGGCATCCCCGGAAGCTACGCACCAGGGATCATTCTCTAGCAGTGATCATGCTAGTCTACGAATTACTAGGCGGCTTGCGCTCAGTCGCTTGGACAGATGTGCTTCAGGGAATCCTCCTGCTCTTTGGCGTCTCTGCTATCTTCATCGTGGCAAATGTCGTCTTCGGTGGACTTGGAGCCGCCGCTGAAGTCATTCGGGAAACCAAGCCTGAGCTCATGGCCGTGCCCACTTGGAAAGAGAAGGTGGATTGGCTATGCACGCTTCTGTTAGTAGGCATGGGCATTTCCATGTATCCCCATGCCATCCAGCGTATCTACGCGGCGAAGAACGCACGCACCTTGCAGCGCTCACTGCAGATCATGGTCTTCTTCCCCCTGGTCACCACCCTCCTCATTGCTCATCTTAGGGCTCATGGGGCTCGCCCAGTTTCCCGGACTCAGCGCGGAGGAGTCAGACGGGGTCACCCTCCGTTGGCTCGCCTTGATCGTGGAAGAGGTCCCCAGCATGCGCTGGGTCGTCCTCATTTGTATCGCCGCGATCCTAGCAGCCACCATGTCCACGGTAGATTCGGCCCTGCTCGCCATCTCATCCCTCGTCGCCAAGGACATCTACCCATCCTTCGTCAATGAAGCGAGTCCAGCTCGTCTACACATTATCGGGAAAGTCGCCTCGCTCTTCATCATGATCGGAGCCGTCGCCCTCGCTATCGGACTGAAGACCAACAACATCTGGGATCTCATCAAGCTAAAGCTCGAGTTTCTATGCCAAATTGCGCCCGCATTTCTCCTTGGGATTCATTGGAAACGCCTGCATGCCGTTCCAGTTTTCGCAGGAATGATTGTTGGTACTGCCATCGCCGTGGGCTTCAGAAACACACCTTGGCTCTTGTTTGAATGGCTTCCTCCAGGCATCGTGGGACTCATAGCAAATCTCGCGATCGGCCTCCTAGGCTCACTCAAGCCCATTAACAAAGCAACTGACCAATCGGCTGACCACTAAAGGTCGTACTGGTTTCATTAGGTTATCCTAATTATAAATTAAGCTTGATTAAACAAAGCAGAGAAGCAATCTTGAGAATCTAATCACGCTCTGTTATATTTCGCTTCCTTCGAACCAGAATGATTCGATAACAGAACTCGTAGCATGGCTCTTGACTCC
>CANNZV010004952.1:0-10301 GCA_947561585.1 Caprella mutica
GATATCGTTTCGAAGCATATTAGATATATAATTATGCGTCTGTTCGATGCAGAATCCCTATGTATGTTAGATGTCGTAATTTATCTTTCTATTCAACGATGTTATAACGGTATCGCTTCGATGCCAAATATACTTAATATGATGCGGTTTAGCGGTGCAAACGGATATCGGATTGATGTCTACTTGATGTCACTATGTCTAATTTGTTACTGGTATTCGATGTCGGAAGAGAGGTTATACAGAGTCGTTCAAACATCGAATAGATACATTCATGTTTGCTGGGCTATTGCTAAAAATATTTCACAGAGCACAAAATTCCTGATTGTTCAATGAAACACAATTATATAAGTCAAAATATCAGACTAATTACTCAACTATTATGACCTATATTTACTGAGTGAGAGTTAATCTATGGTCAAATTTTAATTAATGCATTCATTACTTTGAACTTTCATCACAGAGCTTTCATCTTTATTCTAAGTCGTGGCCTCAAAACATTTTCTTTAATTTGAATTCATAGAGAACCAAATTTTTAAGGAGTTACAATTTTATAAAAATTTGACCAACTCATTATTATTTGTAATAACAATAAGTTGTGATTTTGGTTATAAAAGCGGTGCTTGCATATATTGTTCTATTCACTTTAAAATATCTTCAAGTATCTCCGGGTAGTTTAATATCAAATTTTTTTTTAGTCAAATACATCCACGGTGGCAAAGTGACAGAGCTACAGGCACGACGACGGTAGGACCCACGAACGATACCCGGACACGTCACTTCATTTCTTCCCATTTAATTTATATATAACATTATGTAACATTAATCAAATTGATATGCATCTAAACGTACAGTACGTTATATCATTGAAGTTAAAGTTTTCAATTTTAATTTATTTATTTATTGGATGCAAGTGGATATCGTTTCGAAGCATATTAGATATATAATTAGACGTCTGTTCGATGGAGAATCCCTATGTATGTTGGATGTCATAATTTATCTTTCTATTCAACGCTGTATAACGGTATCGCTTCGATGCCAAATATACTTGATGTGATGCGGTTTAGCGGTGCAAACGGATATCGGTTTGATGTCTACTTGATGTCACCATGTCTAATTTGTTACTGGTATTCGATGTCGGAAGAGAGGTTTTACAGAGTCGTTTAGACATCGAATAGATACATTCATGTTTGCTGGGAGGGTTCATCTGTATTCCCTTTATTTTATTTTTTAATTATTATTCTTAGGAAATAGAGTTTAGCAAATAACTAGCACTGGTTTAGGTGGCTAGGTAGTATATGTTTAAGACGGTAAGGCCCTATTTCTTATAGATAAGTGAAAGAAGAGAACAATATAAACAAACCTGAATTATAACAATACATTTAAATTCTATGTTCAATCGCTATTTTTTTATTTATCACACGAAACACTTAGGTATAAAATGACTTTAAACTTCTCGATATTAACATGCAAATACGAGATATTATGAGGCGTTGAGTCATAAACCAAATATTCTTCGTCTTGGTGACGTCATATTTTTGCGTCTTCTGATAGCATGGTCTACTAGTTACCATACTCAGGGTACAGAAACATCAACATCCCAACAAACATATGAATGTCGATTCGATGCCGTTTGCTGTCGAATTCGTAGCGCTAACGGTGGGTATCGACTTAGCAACCATTTCGATTCATAGTAGATATCGGAATGTCTGTTTCTAAATGATATCTGAATTTACACTTCGGATAGAAACACGAAAACCGATACATGGGTTTAACATCATCATCTTGGCGTTGGCATGTCTGTTTCCAAACGATATCTGAATTTATACTTCGACCAGAAGTACGAAAACAGATACGTAGTTTTAAAGGTCCTCTCCAGGCTCCGGGAAAAAAATGAGTTTATTACATAATATTATAGAACTAAGGTCTACGATCATTGTTCTGCAAGCCGCATACAATTCAGTTCAGTATATATTTTATTATTTGCTTTTAAAGTTTTTTAATACTCTGTGACCAACAATTGAGCGAATCACTAATCTGACGCCGAGAAAGAAGATTGTACACTCTTTGTTTTGATTTCAAATTTAGATTTTTAAACAAACAATGCGTTTTTGCCCTTCTTATAAGATATTAATTGTTTCTAAAAGTATATAAACGTTTCTATAATAAGTTTATCCAAATTTAAACCTTTAAACGAATAATAAATAGATTTATTAAACCAAATACCTAGTTGACAATCAGAACAAATGGTGTACATTCTTCTTCTTCAGACTGAAAATTAGAAAGTCGGAAGTAAAGTATGTTTTGTAGAGTTTTGATTTAAAAAAACTTTAAAAGCTTATAAAATTAAAAATCTGCCATCAAATTTTATGCGGTTTGCAGTAAAATAAAAAAATTTGCTTGGAGAGGACCTTTAAAAGAATCGTTTCGAATTTGGAAATTCATTCTCTTATCTCCCTTTTTCTAATATTTATAGAAATGTAGGAATTATTTCTATTCAATTGGATTGTACCTTTCTATATAACGTACGTAATGCTCCCTTTAAACGACAGTTGAAAAGGTACGATGGGACATTGGCACACTAGTGCTATTGTTCACTGGATCAACGTAAAGTAAGCGATACTGGAACATTGGTTGTTGAACAGGGTTCCTCAAGTACCGAGAAAATGAGATGGGTAATCAATCAAGTGATTTTTCGATGGTCAGTGCATTTATTGTTATGAATCTATTCTAAACTGCTTATTGTAAATAAGCACCGAGGGGTTCCTGAAGCTGTCTTTGGTGAATGGAAGAGAAGGGGTGGCGTGCCTTGGGTCCCAAACTGTTGTAATTTGGATCACGTGTCGTTTATTTTATTTTTGTCATGTTTTAACTCTCCATGCAATTTTAGAGGATAGCGCTAGGATTATGCTCTACAATTACGAGGTCTTAGATTTTGTGTTAGGTAGGCTAGTAGGCTTCATTTACTATCGCCTCTTCATTTCCCTCTTCCATCCTTGAGTGCAGCCACCGGTGCTTGTGACCATTTTAGTCACATTCCTCGGTAATTGACAGCATTCACGGAGTAGCTTTTCAGCATCCATGAGCGTCGTAACTTTGTCCATGGAGCCACTTTCCTTTCTGACTGCTTCTTCCAGTACCTTGTATTTCATTTCCTTTTGACGTCAGCGACATGGACTTTGGTTCCGAAGCAGACGTTAATCCTCTACTTAACGTAAATAATTAAAAGTTGATGGGCTATTTAACATGTTCCATTTTAGAGTAGATTCAGTGTTATCGGATGTTTCCACATTTTCTGATACATAAGAAATAAATATAATAATTATCATTATTTAATTCTTACTTAAATTGGTATCCATGATACCAGTACGTAAAATACAAGTTTAGAAATAAAAATCAATTCCTAAATAATTTTTCTACGTAAAATGCGGAACCCCATATCTGATAACTTGCACCTAGTGCCAAAAGCTGTGCAAATGAGACGATTAAAGGTCCCCTCCAAGCAAATATTTTTATTTCCTTATTCAACGAGGCTAATGTTTCTTATCATTTTGCTTCAAACCGCATCGAATTTGGTAGCATATTTTTAATTTGATATGCTTTTAAAGATTTTTATTTTCAAAACTGTACAAAACCTATTTTACTTCCGAGTTACTAATTTAAGAATTTTTCATCCTGAAGAAAAAGAATGTACACCATTTGTTTTGATTGTCAACTAGGTATTATGTTTAATAAATTCATTTAATATTCGTGTAAAGGTATAAAATTAAATGAACTTATAATAGAAACGTTTATATACTTTAGGAAAAAATTAATATCTAAAATAAAGGCCGAAAACTTATGGTTTGTTTATAAAATTCAAATTTGTAATCAAAACAAAGAGTGTACAATCTTCTTCTTGAGCATCAGATTAGTGATTCGCTCAAGTGTTGCTCAAGAGTATTAAAAAACTTTATAGACAAATTATAAAATATATACTGAATCGAATTGTATGCGGTTTGCAGAATAATGATCGTAGACCTTAGTTCTATAATATTATGTTATAAACTCATTTTTTTCCCGGAGCCTGGAGAGGACCTTTAAAATTCAGTGATTCACATTATAGATAATTAAACTTAAAGTGGTAATCAGACTCAATAAATCTATATTAAACATTATTTAACTTTTATTTCAATTGGTATCATACCTTCAGTTATTATGTTACGAATTAAATAGTAGTTAAATAATAATTATTATATTTTCCTTTATCACGTGTTCGAAAATATAGACCCTATTAATAACTTGGAACATATACCTTACTGCTAAAAATATTTCACAGAGCACAAAATTCCTGTTTGTTCAATGAAACACAATAATTATAAAAATCTAATTATATATTAATTTCTTCTAAGTCGTGGCCTCAAAACATTTTCTTTAATTTTGAACTCAGAAGGAACGAAATTTTTAAGGAGTTACAATTACATAAAAATTTAACCAACTCTTTACTATTTGTAATAAGAATAAGTTGTGATTTTGGTTAAAAAAGCGGTGCTTGCCTGTATTGTTCTATTCACTTTAAAATATCTTTAAGTATCTCCAGGTCGTTTATCATCAAAATTTTTTTTAGTCTAATACATCCACGGTGGCAATGTGACAGATCGTTTCAGGCACGAAGACGGAGGGTCCCACGATCGAAACCAGGACACATCACTTCATTTCTTCCCATTTAATTTACACATAACAATATGTAACAAAAATAAAATTGATATGCATCTAAATGTACAGTACGTTATATCAATGAAGTAAGAGTTTTCAATTTTAATTTATTTATTTATTGGATGCAAGTGGATATCGTTTCGAAACATATTAGATATATAATTAGGCGTCTGTTCGATGGAGAATCCCTATGTATGTTGGATGTCGTAATTTATCTTTCTATTCAACGCTGTTAAAACGGTATCGCTTCGATGCCAAATATACTTGATATGATGCGGTTTAGCTGTGCAAACGGATTGATGTCTACTTGATGTCACCATGTCTAATTTGTTACTGGTATTCGATGTCGGAAGAGAGGTTATACAGAGTCGTTTAGACATCGAATAGATACATTCATGTTTGCTGGGATATATGTTACTGTATCCTGGCAGGATGACCAAACTCTTTATGTTAATGTATCCTTGGATATTATAATCCTCTTTTCTAGTTCTCAATATTCCTAACTGGAATAAATGCATGGGATATCTTACTACTGATATATTGACTCATCTGACTTTTTGACTGCCTGTGAAATCATATAAATATTCGGCCATCCTTCAACAATGCCACCTACGATTTTTGTTATTTTTCAAAGTAATAGTATTTATTTAATGCCTATTTAAAATTTTTATAATTAAAGTGAACTTATGACTTCAAATTTTATACTGTTTCTTAAGTTCCATGACCAATGAAGAACTTTGGATAATTTTGCAGTATTACGAGTCTAATATTAGATTTTTCTGCATCACGTTCATTCACTTCAATTTTTGAGTTTCCATCATTTAGATGTAACCAAATTACGCCAATTATTGTAAAATTCTTTGCATATTTTAAGATGAGTTGATCTTTTATAAAAGTTTGTATAAATGCCTTTTAATTAAGCTGTTTAGTGTAAAAGAAGCTCTCATGTTATATTGCTTACCAGAAATGAGAATTACTTGCCTACCTACTTTAGGTGGTACCTAGTTATAACTTCTGTACTAATTAGCTACCTACAAAATTTTAATGGTGAAGAACGTATTCAACGTAAAAACTTTTTAGTTTCTTAGACTTAGCTAGGCGCTAGCCAACTAATAATAGTTTTATATTTATATTTGAATTAATTCTATTTTATGTATGTAGCCTATGGCTAATGTAATACCATGACCATTTTAAGAATATGGGAATGGGAGTATATGGGACTTTGGGAGGAGATATTTGGGATATACTATTATATCATATAGGGTCACGCAGGTAAATTGCGGCCCTCTCAAGAGGTCTCTAAAACATTCTGAATCGAAATTACTTTAAAATGTTGCATAGCTATCAAAAGAAGCACAGTGCATGCTATAACTTATCAATTAAAGTTTTGACGTGTGTTTTGTAGCCAGTCTGGAAAACATGGGACATTTTTAACATTTTCTGTGTGAACAATCCTTAATTTTCTTCTATATTTACATGTATTTTACTGAGAACAGAAGCCAAAATAGAAGATTTCTTAGAGAACAATTTCCCAGTTCCTTCAGTCTAGTTTTGTAGCTATGATGTTTCGGTTGTTAGAGGCCGCAGTTTGTGAGTGGGCCGCAATTTACCTGCGTGACCCTATTAACAATTTTGAATTAATTTCTAGGGAAGAAAATTATTTTCAAAAGGAAAAAATTCCACCGACAAGTTGGTGGAATTTACCATGAAATACAGTCTGGTATCTAGGAGTGATCCAAGTAAAATAGTATGTCTTATAAACTCGCCATTAGTCTCTCAAGCTCTCTCCAAAATTCAACAAATTCTCTCCAAAATGATCAAATTTTCATAAATTCTCTCCAAAATAACATTGTAGCATAGGAGAAAATTAGATAAAACTCGCCATTTGCATATGAAGGGCTCAAAATAACTGTCACAAACTTGCCATTAAAATGGCGAGTTTGGACATGCTTTATTACTTGGGGAGTGATTTACTTGTTATTTACAGGTTTCTAAAAACTTATTTCACCCCATGTTTAAAAGTATGAACAAAGTCGCCAGTATATTGGCGACTTTTGAGAGGTGAAATAAGTTGAGAAAATTGTATATAACCCAGTCTGCAAAGCATGCACCAAGTCTGTATTTGGTGCCATGTTTCAAAGTGTGAACAAAGTCGCCAGTATATTGGCGACTTTTGAGGGGTTAAATAAGTTGAAAAGCATGTAAATAAGGAGTAAATCACTCCCAAAATAGTCTCAAGAGATGTACATGCATCAGACATGAAGCATAAGGATGTTTTCAAGTGTAAAATCTTCACTAGGAAGTCAAATTTCTCCTTTAGAGTACCTTAAATGTGGCAACCTGGATCCATTTTCTCACTAAACTGGTGACTTTCCTGCCACTCTTTGAAACATGGATTTGGTGCACAAAATTCCACTGACTTTTTAAAATAGCTGAAAAAATCCACCATGAATTTCCAGTAATTTGGCTGATCCACCAACATTTTACCCATTTTCCCACCAAAAATTAATGGTAGCATAGGAATAAATAACTAAAAATCCACCGAGTTTGCCAGAATATTATTTTCAATGGAGAAAAATTCCACCGACAAGTCGGTGGAATTTACCATAAATTTATGAAATACAGTCTGGGCATGCACATCAGTCTCCAGATATTTAATTTTTGGGGCAATTTCTCTCTAAAGATTTTCCTATTTCTCTCCAAAATGGACAAAAATTTCCAAATTCTATCCATTAATTATATGTAAACAATAAACATAGGAATTAATTAGAAAATTGTTGCCAGATAATTCAGCAGACTAATTTAAAGGCCTCAATAGTATAGTCCCCGGATAAACTTCAGTTACTTCACAAATCACAACTTCATGTATCTTTTCCAGACTGGTTTATAACTAGTAAATCACCAGGTAATAAAGTATGTCCAAACTTGGCATTTTAATGGCAAGTTTGTGACAGTTATTATTTTTGACCTCTTCAATTGCAATGATATACCAGGCTAATGGTGAAAAATATCTTATTTTCTCCCCAGTCTATATTTGGTGCACAAAATTCCACTGACTTTTTTAAAAAACTGAAAAAATCCACAATAAATTTCCAGTAATTTGGCTGATCCAGTCCCAGTCTGAAAAGAAGATCTCCTCAGACCCAGGATTTTTTACAGAAAATGAGATTCAGGCGCAGCGAATAACATGGGAACATAGGAATTAAATGGAGCTTGGGTGCAGGATTAATCCACAAATTCTGCTGTACTTTTCAGACTGGTGATCCACCAACATTTTACCCATTTTTCCACCGAAAATTAATGGTAACATGGGAATATGCCAGCATATTATTTTCAATGTAGAAGAATTCCATCGACAGGTCGGTGGAATTTATCACAAAATACAGACTGGTTTTCTCCCTAGTTACAGAGAAGGTCTTGGAAGTCGGCATAATAATTAACTGACGTTTCTATGGTCGGCAAAATTAGTTATTTCTGTCTAGTCGTCACGTTAAAATAAAGCTAGGTACCTCTACGGTTCTACCTAGTCTTCAAGTTAAAATAAAGCTGTCTCTAAATTCTTATCAGTAGTCATCACATCAAAATAGTTTGATAATTTTGACTATACATTTAGCATTAAAACAAACTATGGTCCATAGGTGATAGGTCCAAAAATTGACCTTTCAAATTTTTACGCTTAAATCAATGTTATCAAATAAGAGTTGATTCAATGCATGCTTTTAGAATCAACTGTGTTTTAATGATGTAACAGGATTTTCCCACCATTCATGCAGAGGCCCAGTGTTGCCATATCTATTATCCACTGACCACTGTGAAATTCCTCAGTCACTTTTTCTCTTGAAATTTCATAAGTTTAATAATACATTCAAATTTGAATAGATACTACTTACTGATGAATCTTTCATTAGAATAATGGGTAGTTAATGAAATTTATTCTGATACAGTGTACACACCAGTCTGCAAAGTGTGTCAAATCTGTCACCAAGATTTCATATTTCAGGACAATTAGTCTCAAAAATATTTCAAATTTGTCTCCAAAATGGCCAAATTTCTTCAATATGTCTCCAATAATAACATGTAAACCTAGGAATTAATTAGAAAATAGTCTCCCAAAGATCTTTGGCGACATGGAGGTGCTTTGCAGACTGGCCTGTCTGCAGAATATGGAACATTTTTCCAAGACTCTCTGCGGGAGTTTTTGATTGAATTTTTAGAAATTAGAGATCTCTGCAGGAAACCTTGAATTAATTCCTATATTACCATTAATTTACCTGTGGGAGATTTTGAATAAATTCCTATGTTACCATTAATTTAGCTGCGGGAGATTATGAATCTGCTACTGAGAGTTAGAGAGTAACTGTCTCTCAAATTAAAATCTCTGCAGGAGAAGAGACACATTCTGCAGACTGGCAGACTGGGATACACGCATATTACGATTTTTGTATCATCCGTTATTGTAAACTAGGTACTAATTCATGGTTATTTTGGGTACCTAAGTCACAAATTATCGGACAGTTCCATATTTTCTGTCAAAGATAAATTATTATTTTCCATTTAAAATGATGATTTTAATAAGTATTAGTGATACCTGGATACCAATTAATAATATTGGATTATTTTTTCTTATACGATCAAAATGTAGAACTGCCCTATAATTTGTACCCAACTTATCCTATAGGTATACCATATACCCATCTATTTCAATTTAATTAATATTATTCAGTTGAGCTGAGTACTGATAGCATCATTGTTTACAAATATTAACTACCTACCTAAGTAAATACCAAAATTTTATAGGGTTGTAGTATGAAAGTTTAATACTAGGGTAAGTTCCGAATTATCGTTCAGTTCCACATCTTCGATCATATAAGAGAAAACAATGTAATAATTATTTCAATAGGATAGGTTGAGTAAAATAAATTTTATTTTATTGTTTTTTCCTATATGACTGATGATGTGGAACTGACCGATAATGTGGAACTTCCCTTAGCAGATAACAATAAATTAAAAACGAAACATGTTCAGACGAGCAACTGAACACAGTACATAGAATGTATTATGATAATGATGATTAAATAGGTAGGAATAATTTTGATTCTGGTTAAATTTTTATAAGTAGGAAATTTTTAGGTTTTAAAAACGTATGATTAAAATTTATAAATCGGAAGTTCACTTACCATGTACATAAGTTAGTAAACAAAATGGCTTTCAGGATGATGCTCTATGAGTAGGTATATCAGACATGTATTGAATCAGACTCAGACATTTATCAAACTTGTTAAATGTAGAAAAAGTGGTTAAGTAGGATGAAGAACTCAACAAGAAGTAGTTTGAATTTTCCCAAGCTTTCAGAAATCTTCGTGATTTCCGTCTTCAGGGGTAATATTTATTGAAAAACAAGCGACTTATAATCTACCTACTTGTAATCATGATACATATCCTAATTTATAATTTTTTTATTTTAACATTTAAATTTTAAATTTTAACAGTCTTATTAACTATAGGCACTATTTACTAAGGAACTTCATATGCTCTATTTAAAGTGTTATCCTATCCATGCGTATAGTACAATTCTAATTTTCTCCTATTAAAAGTATGCTAACATTGTT
>CANNZV010004952.1:10679-43707 GCA_947561585.1 Caprella mutica
ATTGGTTTTGTAGGTCAAATTTCTTCTTATTTATCACTCTATTAATTTCTTTTCTTGGATAATTATTTGATATTAGATCTCTCCTTATTTTCTCCAGTTCATTTTCCAATTAGGAGTTACTACAAATTTTGATGGCTCTTGTTACTAATGAATTGATGACACTTATTTTTTTAAGTCTTGGAATTGTAGCTATTATAGTCGTATTTCCCCATATTTGATGGTTTTCTATAGACAGTGAAATCTATTTATCCGTTTTCTTTTTTCATTATTTTAATATAAAAAAATGCCAATTCTTATCCTTCTTCTATTTCCTGAGTGAATTGTATGTGTTCGTTGACACTGTTAAGAATTGGCATTTTTGGATATTAAAATAACGAAAAAAGAAAACGGATAATTCCGTTTGAAACAATCCTTAATTTCCTCCTATATTTACATATATTTTACTGAGAACATAAGCCAAAATAGAGGATTTCTTGGAAAATACTTTACCAGTTCCTGCAGTCTGGTAAAAATCCACTGACTTTGCCAGAATATTATTTTCAATGGAGAAAAATTCCACCGTCATGTCGGTGGAATTTACCATGAAATACAGTCTGGCACTCTGCATAATATGATAATGTGTCTCATTTTAATCCATGTTACAGACCAGACTGCAGAACTGGTGAAGTGTTTTCCAATAAATCCTCTATTTTGGCTTCTAAGGATTGTTCGCACAGAAAATGTTAAAAATGTCCCATATTCTGCAGACTAGGTTACAGAGTATGTCAGTTAAAGCCAATTAGTTGGCTTAGATTTCAACCAAGTAAAATAGTATGGCTCATAAATTTAAACTCTCCATTTGCCTCTCCAAAAATAACCAATTTCTCTCCTAAATGATCAAATTATCATAAATTCTTTCCAAAATAATATTGTAGCATAGGAGAGAAATAGATAAAACTTGCCATTTGCAATTAAAAGGTTCAAAATAACTGTCCAAAACTCGCCATTAAAATGGCGAGTTTAAGCCTGCTTTATTACCTGAGATTTCAAGAGGTCAAAACTCAGATATGTCTTAGTTGGCTTTAAATTTTGAATTAATTCCTATGTTCCCATGTTGATTTTGGCTTGAAATCTTCTAAAAATAAGCCAAATTTGGCTTGGCTCAGAATTTTTGTGAAATTTTAGCTAAAAATTGACTTAAAGTTTTCCAGCCTTTGAAACATGGATTTTAATTTGAGTGACAGTTACTCTTTGACTCTCAGTAGCAGATACAGTTTCAGAATCCACCCTGCATCTAAATCAATGGTTGCATAGGAATTAATTAAAGATCTACTGCAGAGATTATACAATTTCTAAAATTGGGCTCAGATTTGTCCAGTCTGCAGAACATTGGACATTTTTAACATTTTCTGTGCAAACAATCCATAATTTGTCTCCTATATTTACATGTATTTTACTGAAAACAGAAGCCAAAATGGAGGATTTCTTCGAGCACTTTACCAGTTCCTGCAATCTGGAGATTTGTCATGTAAAAATAACTCTTCTGATAACTGATTGACTACTAACTCTGTTAGAGATTTGAAATCAAATATTTGATAACTCATCCGTAAGACAATCCTGTGGAAACTAAACTACCAACACATTATTTCTTTCAACTATGTGAAAATCAATTATATATTTCATAATATTTGAAAAAAATCAAAGTAAAATAGTATGTCTCATAAACTCTCCATTTGTCTTGCCAGTTCTCTCCAAAATGATCAAATTACCATAAATTCTCTCCAAAATAACATTGTAGGATTATACTAGCATAGGACAAAATTAGATATTTCTCGCCATTTCCAATTGAAGGGGTCAAAATAACTGTCACAAACTTGCCATTGCAATGGCGAGTTTGGACATGCTTTATTACCTGGAAAAAATTGAACTCTGCATGCTATACATGCTTCATGCTTTACTAATACCAAGCAGGGTTAATCATTCAGTAATAAACTGTGATTCAGTATTCATGAGTAACTCGGTCAGAATTTGAGTTTTCCACTCTGGGTAGACCAGTCTGCAGAAACTGGCAAAGTGTTCATAGAGATCTCATATTCTGTTCGTAGCAAAATCAATGTAAATGTTGGGATTAATTCTAAAGTGTTCGCAGTGAAATTAATGTAAATATTGGAATTAATTAAAAATTATTCGGAGAGAGTATCCCAATTATCTCCCATATTCTGAAGACTGGTGGGTAGAGAGTCTTGGAATAATGTTCCATATTCTGAAGTCTGGCAGATATATAAATATTGAGGCAATTTCTCTCCAAAGATTTTCAAATTTCTCTCCAAAATCTCAAAATACTCTCCAATAATTACATGTAAACATAAGAATTAATTAAAAATGGTCGCCGGATAATTCAGGAGACTAATTTCATGGACTCAATATTGTAAATACCCCACTAATTGACACTTTAAGCGACCACCGACCATCCATTGAATCTCATTGTAAACACGATATATATGGTTAAAACTAATTCCCGGTCAATATTGGGGAAGGAAACTGCCATGTTGCAATGTGTGGCAGGAAAGTCGCCAGTTTGGTAAGAAAATGGATCAAGGTCGCCACATTTAGGATACTTAGAAGAAGAAATAGGACATCCTAGTGAAGATTTCACACTTGGAAACATCCTTATGCATAATGTCTGATGCATGTGTATCACTTGAGACTATTTATGAGTGATTTACTTGTTATTTACAGGTTTCTAAACTTATTTCACCATTCAAAACTCGCCAGTATACTTGCGACTTTGTCCATACTTTGAAATATGAGGAAACTGAGGAATATTTTTACGACCTCAAAAATGTTCTACCTCTTGTCGATTCTTTTAATAAGAGGCTTATAAAAATAAATCCCCTTTTCACTAGTAATCATCATTTGAAATGATCAATGATCTTTAAATTCACTTTTCGGCACAAAAGGGGTACTTCTCAAGAATAACTTTCGGTCATTAAGAAACTGGTAAATGGTAAAGAAACATTGTCTATCAAATTTATATTATTTTAACGGTTATAAACAGAAATTTAACAATATGGTAAACATTACAAATATGAAAACTATGAATATTTGATTGACATGTTATTACATGTTGTTATTGCTATATATATGTTATATATAGAACTGTTTGCTGTTAATCCAATCTAATAGGAGTTCGTCATAATTACTATATGTGATGAATAATTATATCTTTCCACTATGAGTACTGAACGTATGAGAACTTGAGAAGAGCTTATCTCTTTCCCAAAGAAATGTATATAAATAAAACATTGTAGTGGGATGTATATAATGTAAACCTGAAATAGAAAATTATGATTACTCACCTTAACCCTAAGCAGGCAAAACATTTTAACAATAGCATGCACTACCCCTTAATATTAATGTTAGAGTCAAAACACTCAGGCATAGTCATCTTATTCTAGCTCCCATAGGACAACATATACTTACCTTGTGCTGTTAAACTTACCTTATATTGTGAAGTAATTATGTGTTTTATGTGACAGGTATTAGGAGTAATAAATAATTAAATGGTGTATGGTGTTCAAAATGTTGTAAATAAGCTATTAATGTGATGTGTGGAAAAGGAAAGCCAGGGTAAGCTAATGTTTGTAGAATGTTGATAGTGTATATATGTAAATATTAGTAATTTTCATATAGTAACAATAGTTTATTTAGTATCTTTCACAGCCTGGTTTCTTTCTGGATAATAGTTTAAAAGATCAAATACAATAGTCCATACCAACAATAGTCTACTTCCACCCAACAACCAATCCCTTCAAATACTCCATAGCAAATAATAGTTCTATGTTTCGGGACCTGGCCCCCCTAACAACATATTTATAAAAAAAAATTTATAGTTATTTCTTTTCTTCAGACACAAAACAAGAAAATCTAAGTATATATTAGTTTAACACATTTAAATAGCAGTGTTATATAGATTGTTCATTGTGGTTTCTCATATAATTATAAATAATGAATTGGTTCTTAAAATACATCAGAAAATACGATATATGTGCTCAGCTAATGATCAAAATGATATCATTTTTTTTCATTTCGTCATTTTCAAAAGCGTATCAATAATATATTTTGACAGTTTACTAATCTCACATTTGCAAACATTTTTTTTTACTAATTGTAATGCTTGTTGATATTTTATAACTGGTTTGGGTACATGATGATAAACTTAGAGAATTCGAAAATAATAGGACATTAGATAACAGTGATTAGTTTAATTAATACAATGCTGAGACTTTTCTTTGATAAAGTAAAACTCTTCTATAGTGAATTTCAACTAGTTTACTATAGAGAATTTAAGAGATGAATAGAAAACAAGTATTTGCATTGCTGCCTATTATAGTAAGTAATTTCTCTCTTTTTGAAATAAATTCTATATTAAAATCAGGATGGTTCACTACACTTGACTTCATTATAGAGGAGTTGCACTGGTAGTACTCCTGTTTCATGAAATATAATTAATTTACTATATAGAGATTCATAGAAAACTTACAAATATATGTGGCAGACTAAACTAAATATTTTCACTATAGAGGTAAGTTCGCTATGCAGGAATCTACTATATATGATTATTTACTATACAGGAGTTCACTATAGAACCGTTCTACTGTATTACCTTCAAAATAGGTATTTAAGTAATAAAATATATAAATTGTGAAATGGTAGAAACAAAATGAATCATTTTGTTGTTACTTATTTTACTGCCTTGATTGCATCCTGTATTTGCGCATCGCTATAATTGATCTTAGGTTCACGTTTAGTTCGTACAGGTACTGGTGGCGACTCAGATCGTTTTTACTTTTAGTAAAAAGGTTGTGATATTGTTGAACCGGCCCTGTGCAAAGTTTATGATTGAAAAATTCTTGATTTGACACCCATGGGTTCCGATTCTTAGATTAGCTACATGAAATCCGGCACTCATGACGACTAATGACTTATTGGAATAACTTTGTAATTAACATTCCTGACATAAATATATACATTAAATGTTAGGTTACTTAAATGTATAAAAATCCACTAATCGGCACAGGGGGTCAATTTAACAAAAACTTCATATTTCGTGATTCGAACGTTGGCACCCAACAAAAATAGTAAATAATGACTGTAAAACACTAACTGAAATATCACACTCATTCTATGATCTAAAGGAAATAGAAGAACAGAAAAAGCGAAGGTTTATACCATATTTTCATTTAGAAAAGAGAAACTTTATAGCAAGTCACTAACGAATTCAACTGCTGAAAGTACATATGGAATCATTCTCAACAAAAACTAATATTGAACTGTTGTTATCTGGCATACACTTGTGATATCTTTATTACTTATTACCTGAAACTTGAACCAATTCAATAAAGTTCAAATTCTTAACCATTTTAATTTTTATATCCTTGTTGTATTGAATTGCATATTTTCTGTCAAGGGCACCGTTCCCAGATTTTGAAAAGTTTTTTTATTATTGAAGCTACGGTTGTGAAACTTTGGACACTATTATAAAATGAATTCTAAGATGTTTTTGTGTCTTGACATTTTTTCGATTCGACCCATAGAAAACGAGTTATTCGAATTTTGAACAAATTTCGAACATTGTGTAAATTAATAAATGGATACTACAATTTTGTAGCTATGACATTATGGTTTTTTGCATTCAAGCATTTTTTTGATTTTTCGAATTGGTTTTCAAATTATTGAAATTTTTAGTGTAACAAAAAAAAAATTGAAGAAATATAAAATTCAAAATTCAATATTTCGAAAAATAATTCGAAAATTAAATAAAATTCTTCCAGAGTTTGTAGAGAATTTCGGGGAAAATCGAATGCAAAAAACCGCAAAGACGTAGCTTATACCAAGAAAAAGGCTTAGGCTTTTGAATTATATGATTTGTAGATATCTTAAGTAACAAGTAATATCCCATTCATAATTTGATAATCTGGCATGCAGGATACTACTCTCGTGAAGGTCTGGGGGTAACTGAGGAATATTTCTTTGCAAACCTTAGTGGGCGTGTTATAAGTGGTAGGTTAGATACCAGATATAGAGAGATAATTAATTATTATGAATTATAATTGGCTGAGAGATCGTTTTTAGAGTACATATTGACTCCCTACCCCCCGGCCCTCTTTTCCCTTTCTCCCTCTCCCCAGGGGGCTTAGAGTTAAACGATACCTCTGGTATTTTGCACACACTAGCTATAAGAAGGTTATAAAGCAACTATTTACACAATAAAAAAAAAGATAAAATTTTGAGATTTCTTCGGTGACGGTCCCCTTAACTTTAGTTGCAGAACTGCTTGAATGATAATGTTTAGAAATGAAAACGGGCTATTCAATAGTTAGTTGCATAATGATTCATGAGGGTTGAATAAAATGTGTTGATGAAATAACCATTATGTTTAATTGAGATATCTGTATCCCTCATTTGATAGTTTTCAATATCTTTGATATCAAATAAAACTTGAATCATACTCTTTTCATGTGATATTTGTTTCATCTTTCTACACCATTTACTTTTAGAGTTATAAGCATTTACTTTCGACCAGTTTTTTATTGGTCACCCGGTATAAATTTACGTTTCGTAAATTTGACGTGACTGCATTGAATTAAAAAACCACTAGAGAATCAATATAATATTTGAATTTACGTATAGTTTGACGTGACCAGATCTAATGTAACGTATTAGCTGCGCCAAATTGGCGCACTAGCCCCACTACCTACGCCAATTAGTATATCTGAACCTAATTCATTATATATCTGCACCAATTACTGACATTACATATGAATGGATTTAGTGAATTTAGATCTCGTGCCAATTAAGTAGCATTATCTGAAATACTCAATGACTCCTTCAAAAAGCTGAAAAATTCACCAACCATTTTTCTGATCCACCAACATTTTTCCCAATTTATCCTTGTGAAAATTAATGGTAACATATGAATAAATAGCTTAAAATCCGCCGACTTTGCTAGAATATTATTTTCTAAGGGAAAATATTCCACCGACAAGCCATGTTTCAAAGTATTACAAAAGTTGCCAGTATACTGGTGACTTTTGAAGGGTTGTTGTAAAACCTGTGAATATCAATTAAATCACATATAATACAGTTTCAAGAGATAGACATGCATCAGACATAAAGCATAAGAATGTTTCCAAGTGTAGAATCTTCACTATGAAGTCAAATGTCTTCTTTGTATCTTAAATGTGGTGACCTGTATCCATTTTCTTTCTTAACTGGTGACTTTCCAACCACACTTTGAAACATGGCCGACAGGTCGGTGGAATTTACCTTGAAATACAGTCTGGGGACCTGGTAAATTCAAAATTTTAAGCCAATTAGCTACATATGATCTATCTATGCTTTGACCTTTTGACCCAAATTCCAATTAATTGGCTTTAACTGACATACTCTGAAATATGGATTAAATGCAATTATACAGTTTGTTGTATAGGTTAGCTTTTTGTACTGCACACTTCATGATTGTTTAATAGACATCGTAAAGGGGCGTGCAGACATCGTAAAGGGGCGTGCAGACATCGTAAAGGGGCGTGCAGACATCAAAAAGGGGCATACAGACATTGTAAAGGGGCGGGCAGACATCGTAAAGCCCTTGGATAAGTAATTAGTTTCCCATTAATGGTTTTCCAGTTTCCCCAATTCTGGGGGAAACCTACCTTGCCAACCCTGGGAACCACTGGTCTAGATCCTAGACACTACAATTAAGAAAATATCTTACGATAGCTACCCCACATTGCAAAATAACATATCCTTCATGCTGCTATATCAAAAATTATAGTTTACCATGAGACTGTTGCCATATTGTGAGATAAACCTTTTTTAAAGTAGCTAATTCTAATATGTTGGATATTTCTATTAGCTATATAGCTAGCTATAGAAGAAAATTCATATTATTTGCAAATAGAATGTGAAATGTCCTGTATTGTCAAACATGAAATCTATCCATCCTTAAATTATTAAATCTCTGATCTCTTGATAACCAATATCAATTTCTCTCTTTTTTTTCTAGATTTTCATATAGATACTAAAAAGTTCAACTAAATTATATATCCAGAGATTTCTTGTTAGTGATGATTTTAAAATAATTTATATAAGAAGAGTTATGTCATCATGGTGGAGCCCCAACACAAACGAGTTAAGCTGCCCAATGAGCAGCACAACCCCTCATCAAAGCACCAGAAATCCAAAAACTTGCTCATACCACTGGAAAAACTGCGTAAACTTCACTATGAATTGCCAGGGAACTGTCTTTGTCGGTTAGATCTGGATGATATTCTGGACACACTACAAAGATGTAATCTGTACTTTTCACAGCCATCAAATATTGCACAGGTAGCTAAATAAAACTTGATATTGCTTAAAGCTTGTCTTAATTACTGATTGAACTTATTAAATATTGAAAATAGTAGCTAGCTAATATTTATTATAAATTGTTTATTTATTGAATTCAATTTCTTTTCAGGATGTTGATGTCAGTCTTCAATATGCCAGTCTGCTTTGCTCATTTTTTGAAATAGCTTTAAAACAAAAGAATAAAGGCATAATATGCAGACGGATATCAGAGGTTGTGTTGGCAGGTGATAAAGATGAAAGTGAAATTATCAAAATACTCTCAAATTTCTTGTCCCATGATAACAAGTACCTGAGTTACAGTGCAGTCAGAACATTTGTGTCCCTTCTTTTAATCATGGAAATAGAAGCATGTGAACAAGTGGTGCAGAATCTATGTCAAATTATTCGTGAATCTGATAATGCTCTGAAGCTTGGCCATTCCCTTGAAATTATCAGGAGAGTAATAGAGTTCAAAGACATTGATGAACATCCTTTAGACAGTTCCAAGACAGACCAACCTCCTCAATGTCAGTACATCAAAATATCCCTCACTGAAGTGAGGGGAGTCAATGAAGTGAAGTATGTACTTATCAAATATTTAGATGATGAATGGCCTGAACTGTTAGCTAGATTTCCATACTATTTAGAAAATTTAACTTCCCAAGATGAGCACGTTGTTACATCTTTTCTGTCTCTCTGGGAGGCGTTAATATCAGTGCGTAACAATCTTAACGTTGAGGACACCAAAGAATTCTACGGTGGTCTGAATCTTCTCATCAACCCCCTGCTGTCTGGGAATGCACCTCTCATCGTGTGGAGCAACGTCATGAACCTCTTCAACGAAGTGTTGTGTTACGGTAGTACGCTGGCTCTCCAAGAAGTAATTGCAGAAGAACCTTGCAATTTAGCTGCTAAGATTATTCGTGCAGTCAATGTCAACAACTTCTTGGATTTTGTGCCGTGTGGGCAGTCAGCGGAAAACCGGCCCAAGGCCCACACTGCTTCTGAGAAAAATGTACCTGCATCCCATAATGAGAATGCTGGAGTTGCATCTTCTCTCATAGATACTCAAATGGAATCAGATTGCTCAATTAAATCTTCCTTCATTAGAGAATCGTTCCCCTCTACTTCAAAAGATAATCAAATACATTTATCACATACAGAATCTTCCAATATCACCAAAAATAGTTTATCAAATTTTTATGGAAGACCACCTGAATATGGTAATTCACCATCTTTCAAAGATATTCCAAATAGCATTCAAAGTAATTCTAATATAAGTAATTTTATTGATAACAAATCTACCTCCTTACCAATAAAAAACATGAGACAAGATAATAATTCTAAAAGTCCTAATACAGTAAATCTGACAAACAATTTTGGTGAAAATTTGTCCAATGTCGATAGACGATCTATATCCATACCTTCTAGTTCTGAATTCCTTTCAAATTTGATCAATTTTCCTAATTCTGAATCGTCTAATGTAAATTTTGAAAATATTAATAGTACTGCGACATTGGAGAAATCTATCAATGGTCTTCAAATTTTACAAAATTGTTATGAAGAGGATGCAGAGAGTGAAGAGGACGAGGAAGAAAGATACATTAGCAACCAATCTAAAAATACTCCTATCATTAATTCTAAAGAATCTCAAAAAGCTAATCTTGATAAGAAAACAGGGTATTTAACTCACGAATTAGAGGACATCATTCCTCTTTCATCGAGTGGAGAATTCAGTTCTTCAAGTCACAGAAGTGACATCGTTTTTCACAAAGTAGTTTTATTGGTTTTGAAAAGTATTGCTGTGACGGTGAAGGAAGCAAGGGGTGATGTTTCCAGTAGTTCTTCAGAATGTTCTTCCAGTGGCTCAGGCATTGAAGAAATTGACATGGAAATTATAGGGAGGAGGTAAGTAGTCATTGCAGTCGTTACTCCATACGTTTTATCTCTAGTATTTTCTATCAACTACTTGTAAAATAGATTTTAAGTTTTTAACTGAATTGTAGGTATGCCCTCTCATAACCAAATTATCAACACTTTTTATTTGAGAAGTTAATAATAAACCTAAGATGCTCCTACCAGTTTTACAAGGAAAAATTATACTTTAATAATAAATTATTTAGCTACTGAGAATGTAGCTGTGATACCTACAATATAATAAGTTCATCTCTACAGATCAGTTGATGAATCAAAGAATTTTCAATTATCCTTGAGAATCTTTAAAGATCATGGCTACCTATTTATACCTGTACTATTTTATATTAATTACCTATTAATTCATATGTGTTCTATACTAGTTTTGTAGTAACTAGTCAAAAATATTATTTCCTTAAATGAGTTTCTTGATGATTCTAATAATATTTTCCACTTTATTTCAGTTTGAAGGAAGTGCTTGTTAAGTTAGATGCGTTTGTTAAGAGCAGAGTGCCTTACCACCCTGAGTGTGTTGCCGCAGAGTGGCTAGTGCGACTCTTTGCCTCTCAAGATGACTGGATGGTAGAGGCAATGGTCTGTGGTCTGGACATATACTCAGGACTCAGAAAAACTGTTAGGTGAGATTATCTTAAGATTTCTATTTTTGGTAGCATTTTAGAATATCATACCTATTTCATTTGCTTAGAAATATTGCGGCTTGAGATTTGTTAGCCATGTTTGTTTTGTGGAGGAAACCACTCTTATTTGATTGAAAAGTTTCAAGAACTGCTGGTTACAGCAGTCCTTTAATATTTATTTGAGAGTAAAACTTTTTACAAAGACTTATCTATTTATTTCTTAGTATAGCTATTTTCTATGCTGTAGTTTTTTTTTTCTATCTCTGCTAGTTAAGCTCCTTTTCTGGCTTCCTATTGTGATTGATGAAATTATTTCCTTCACTTGGTAAATATAAAATTTCTACGGAACTTCATTTCCAATCACAGATGAAAATTTTGAAAATCCTAAATCACGTTATTTTTTTCTTCACAGGTTCTATTTCATACTCAATTATGAAATCATAATTTTTAGTAGCTATACATTTTACTCAAAATCAAAGATTGTTTATAAAAAATCTGCACATATTCATTCACTGGGTAGAAATAATTAATTAATTCTGTTTTTCTTTATTTTACAGATGTGTGAGCCAAGAGATTGAGGTTTGGCTCAATCCACACTCTAGCTTCATAGCTTTTTTGAGCACAGTGAGCTTTGATCACACCGTCCTACTTGATTTGTTAGTTTCTAATGAAACTTGCTTTTTGCTCTATCTACTGAGATATCTGAAGGTAAGCCTTTTACTTCATTATTTAAATTAGCTACCTTTTTATTGCTCTTTCTTTTTCTAAAGTTTGAACTTTGTTCAATATAGATAGCTACCTTGAAAATTTTATTGGTAGTTGTATATCACTCTGAAGTTGGTGGTGCATTAGATGGTGTTAATACTTCTCTGGACAGTTTCTCAACTGTAAAAATGATGTTAAATACTTTCACTTCTTTCACAGCTGACGAAGAGTTCGTGGCCCCACAGTTCGTCAGAGAGTAACAGTGCAGGGGACACCAAGAGAGCTGTGGGTGTAATGTTCGCCCTCAGGAGCTCCATAGACAGACTGGTGTCTAAGAAGCTTTTCCCGTACAACATCACACCGGTGCTGCGACTGCTAGACCAATGCTACTCACTCTTCAGAGAATCACAAACCTCACTCTAGATGCCCAGTGTGTGTCACACTCTTCTATCACTTTGAGATTAAAAAGCAAAATTCATTAATTTGTACTGAAGAGTTTACAAAGCAAAGCTTTATCAGTACAACATGAAATGTGAATGGAAGTGGGGTGCGTTGATTGTTAATCAGATTATATTATTGCTATAACAAAGGAATTACAAATAGCTAATGGTACAGTAGCTGAACATTATTTTTTTGTTAACAAAAACTAAATGAAATCTCATTCAAATAACTACAATTCATAGCATCTGATAGAAAAATTTACATAATTTTTCATTAACTAAATATTTCAAAGAACAGAGTTAGGCATTAGAAGCTCTGATTCTTTTAGTATCTTCTTTTAAAAGCATTTCTCCTCTTCATTTCACTCTTAGTAACCAATGGTTATATTTTGTTTTAGATTTGTTATATTCTTCCAATTGTTATGCCTAAATTTTTATCAATTAAGAGTTAGTTCTATTTTGAAATTTGTTATCTTCCTTTTCTTTTTGGAGATTATATTTTTGACAACAGTATTATAATTCGAAATTAAGTAAGCAAAGAACATCTTTTATGATATTAACGTGACTAATAATTATATAATTTTAATAAGTGTTTTTAAGATGAATTCATATGAAATGTAACATGACAACCTCTATCTTTACTCTGTAATTTCGGTAACTGTAACTAGATTGTACCTGATTCCAATAACCCGCAGCAACTTTCATTGTGTTGTAATAAAATAGTATTAAATCTACCATCTTCATAAATCATTCAAACTTTATGGTTAATAATTTAAGACTAGTTTTAATGGTATTTTTCTATTAAGATTGTTATTTTGTTAATTAATTAGGTTATGGTGCCTTTATCGTTACAGTATATTTTTATTATTAGTCTTGTAAGTTAACTGCTAATATATCAATAACGATACGTCAGAGTGCCTTTCTGTTAGTACCAGACTTGTGAACCATCATGCTAGAAAGTTTGAGGTTGTACTCTTTGCAATGATCACCAAGCAATAGGATGCCTAGTGACGTAGCCACCACAATATTTATTTTTCTCTATCACTAACATCGTACACTGGGTAAATACTTGAACATTCTGTCGACAAATGCTAAAATATAATGACTTGCTTCTCCAAAATATTACATCTAGCCTTGGAAAAATCTTGACAAAGATTTGAGATGTAGATAACACAATAGTCCAAAATGACGGCACTAGTGGGAAGTTAGACATTTATGTGATTTTACTTAGTTTTAAAGTAATATCAATATTCGATGAGTGTAGAATCTGAAGCTCCCCAAGACAAGATGGGTTTAGATAGTGGAACTAATAGTAGAAGTACTCGGGCGTAACACAAATTATATTAAAATGATTAAGATTTACCGACTTTCCATATACCCCTTTAATATAATCACAGACTGCAATAAATGTTAAAATGAATTTTAAAGGATCTGTCATTATAATTAGGAGGCTTAAACGAATGCTTTAACAGCTCAGGTTCATGACCTTTACGTGAGGCTACGTTCAAAGGAAATTAAAAGACTGGAAGAAGCAGTCAGGAAGGACAGTAACTCCATGAACAAAGTCAAACACCACCAGTCACGGACAATGCTCATGGCTAGAGTTGTGACAATATTCTTTTAGCATAAAAATATAATCTCGAGCATATTTTAAATAAAGCATATTCTTTTTTATTAAAACATAGATATGCTTTATAACTAAAGAATATATATTTAAAAAAAAAATAGAAAGTAAGTATGTAGGTATTTTAGAAGACCGTTGCCGAACAATACATGCCAAAATTATTGGAACATACAAGCCGAATTCAAGTTAATACCTGAAAAACCTGTTCAGGGTTCGATATTGAAAAGTTTCATAAATTAATATTAGAAAATGCATATTTATTTTATCCTAACAAGTTTTCAACGTGTCTTAGTTTAATTTAAAATTTACTCGTTTTATAAACCTGATATTACTGTGATTGAACTTGTTCAGACGATGTACACATTGAATCCATGTGCGATATATTCAAGTTAATAAAACTTATTTAAACTCTTCAAAGATTTCCATTGCACCGAAACAAGAGATTAGCATCCAAATGTGATTTGATGAACTTGCTAATATCAACTATCATATTTATATATCTAATTGCAGCACTTTTAATGAATTGAGCATAAAAAGAATATAAAGCAGATTTTTAAGGAATATAAAGCATATTTCCGAGCATAAAAGAATATATTTAGAGCATATGGGAATATAAAGCATATTTCAAAGAGAATATTGTCACAACCCTACTCATGGCTACAGAAAAGCTACTCCGTGAATGCAGACACTTACCAACGAATGTTACGAAAAGGGACAAGCACTGCTGGCTGCACTCACGGATGGAAGAGGTGACAGTAATTGAAGCCTATCTAACCCAAAATCTAAGACCTCGTAGATGGAGAGCATAAGGATGTCACGTCACTCTTTCCAATTCACCACAGAAATCTTTTGAATAGTGGAAATTTTCCAGAAAAGTAAATGCAATCATTAAATTTCTTTCGAAATTAGATAATAATATTCAATCAAAATCATATCAAGGTTATAATTTTTACACAAGCTAGAAACTAATTAATTTACTTAGCAATTAGGGAAGGGAAGGACACAAATTGGTCATCTCGTTGTTAATTAAATATTACATTAATAATCATTGTAAAAAGCTTCACATTTATGAAAAAAATACATGAAAACACTTACACATGCTATCGTGATTAATGTCATGACTGTGTTTTAAAGGTCCTCTCCAGGTAACAAGGAAAAACAAGTTTAAGTTATAACAAACAGTACAGTGTAACTAAGCTCCTAGCATCATTAATTTGAAAATGGCATAAAGTTTAGTTCAATAACTATTCATGTATATATTTTTACAGTTTATGATATCCAGTGGAGAGCAATTGTACAAAACACTAATCTGACGCTGAAGAAAAAGATTGAACTCTCTTCTTTTATTTCCAGTTATATTTTATAGAAGAACATAGATATTGCATGTTCGACTTTCGTTAAAGTTGTAAATGAAAACCTGGCTTATTTAATATACACGGGCTGATATGTTACTTTTCTCTTCTTGAAGTAGAAGGCAAGGCTTTTTATTCTATTTAATTACAAGGTGTATTATTTATGGATGCTTCAGTTAAGGTATTAAAACTTATTATATTATTTATGGATACTTTATTAACTATGTGATTTTCTAATTAACCCAACTAAAACATCAAAACAAAAAACAATAAAAGTAGAAAACAGTAATAAGGTGTAGGTAGGTACATTATTTATAACTTAATATTTAAAAGATAGTCATTTTTGGTTTCAACAAGCCACCATTTATTTCTACTTCCTCACCATTTATTTCTGTATATTAAGTAAGCCACGACCCACCTAGCAGACATTCTAAACAAACTGCTTACATTTTTCTTTGCAACTAAAATTAGCAACAGGGTAGTAAAACGAGCATTGTAGTGTATTGGTTATAAAATCTCCTAAAAAAAACATAGGCAATCAAATTTCATTGAGTTTGCAGCAATATGATGAGACTATAGCCGTATTAATTGAAACAATAAAAAATAGTTGGTGAGGATCTTTATTCTTTAATAATTAAATGACAGCATCTTTAAAGGTTAGCGTGGAGAAACCTTAAAAATTTAACACATTCCCCGCGTATTGGGTCATACCACTCATACGTGTACATACAAAACGATTGAACTATTACGTAATGGTACACCAGAGTAACAAATGAAAAGATCTTTTGAATTTGGATAAAATATGGATAACTTAAAATGCGTTTAGGAAATTTTCAATATTAGAACATATACATTTACTTATTTACTTGAGAATTCGATTAAAGGTCCTCTCCATGCTCCGGGAAAAAATAAGTTTATTAAATAATATTATCCCGGGTGACCAATAAAAAACTGGTCGAAAGTAAATCATTATAACTCAAAAAGTAATAGGTGTAGAAAGATGAAACAAAAATCACATAAAAGAGTATATTCTCAAGTTTTATTTGATATCAAAGATATTAAAACTATCAAATGAGGGATATCTATCTCAATTAAACATTATGGTTATTTCGTCAACACATTTTATTCAATCCTCATGAATCATTATGCAACTAACTATTGAATAGCATGTTTTCATTACTAAACATTATCATTCAAGCAGTTCTGCAACTAAAGTTAAGAGAAAATATGCCATTCAATACAACAAGGATATAAAAATTAAAATGGGTAAGAATTTGTTCAATAAATGGACAAGAAATGAATTGTTTGAGAAACCATTGCACTCGGCGAAAGTGACATTTTGGTGCGGTTTGAGTTTGCATAAGCCATGCATGGTCAATATTTTTTTTTAAATGTAGAAACTGAAAATGTTTGTTCTATAAACACCGACAGATTCATTGAAATGTTAAATACTGTAAATGACTGACGACAATCATCTTGACTTTTGGTTCCATTATGACACTGCAACTGCATACACACTCTTGTCTGCTGTAGACTAGTTGAAAAATCACTTAAAGGACGAGATTATTTCGCACCGAACCATTTTCTCTGTCCAATTAAGTCCCTTGACCTTTCACTATTAGATTTTATCTCTGATATATGTTAAAGAGAAGGTCTTTAAATTGAAACCAAACATGATTGATGACTTAAAGTAAGAGATACGTGAAGTAACCAAAATATATTAGTTGCAGTAATCGCTAATTTCAAAAAAAAGGATTAATCTCTGTATTTAGCACAGTAGTAAGGATTTCGAACACTTGTTATACACCGAATAAAACTTGAGAATATACTCTTTTATGTGATTTTTTTTTACCTTTCTACATCAAATAGCTACCTTTGAAGTTATAAGCATTTACTTTCAACCAGTTTTTTATTGGTCACCCAGAAGAACTAAATTCTACAAACCGCATAAAATTTGGTTCAATATATATTTCATTATTTGCTATTAAAGTTTTTAATACTCTGTGTGCAACAGTTCTACAAATCACTACCCTGACGCTGAAGAAAAAGATAATACACTATGTTTTGATTTCAAATTGGAATTTATAAACGAACAATTAGTTTAAAATAATAATTGTTTCCTAAAGTATATAAACGTTTCTACAAGTTTATTCAATTTAATACCTTTACAGGAATATTAAATGGATTTATTATACCTAATACCTAGTTGACAATCAAAACAAATGGTGTACATTTTTTTCTTCAGACTGAAAATTAGTAAGTTGGAAGTAAAATAGGTAGGTAATGTCATAGTAAATAAATAGAAAGTATACTAAGTACAATATTGGAACATCCGAAAATACTCCACGGATGTGACATCGATTAAAACGAGTGACGTCACACTAGTAATTTCCAAATAAAAATTGTGCTATTATTGAGTTAAATGTGCATTTTCATGGAAATTAACTCAAATAAAATATGGTTTGTATCACGTTTTACACTCTATTCACATATAATTTTCAGCTTAGCCTTCAAACTCTCCAATTGAGTAAAGGTGACTGTAGGATTTAAGATACATTTGCATTTATCTTATTAAATAAAATTTTTTATTGAAAATGTCATTTGTCAAATTGTGATTAAAATAACATTTTACTTTAAGCAATCAGGTTTATATGTTAGATAATCATAATGGTCATTCAAGTGCTTCATTGTAAGTACAATAGGTTACTAGGTGCCAACTTACATTTTACAAGTTTGCCAATAAGTCAACTTATAAGTGCCAGCCTGGTATTAAATATATAAAAGTTATCTAGGTACTTGAAGCTAACTAACCTATTGTTTATTGACATATTCTATCTATTTACTTGTCGCACCTATATAATTCTCATTTTGACATTACTTCATCTGATTTTGTGTGACGTCATGTTTACATAGTTTCTGAAGACCGGAATAAAGTTCACCGTCAATGAATTTGAAACTTAGTATACTTTTCTATCTATTTACTATGGGTAATGTGGAGATTTGGTTATAAAAATCTTTAAAAGCATATAAAATTAAAAATAAGATATCAAATTTCATGGGGTTTGCAGATAAATGTTAAAACATCAACCTCGTTGATTAAACAGCAATAAATTTTTTCACAAAAACAAATATAACTTTATGCACCGAGAAATGTGTTAGGAATCATTAATTGATTAGTAATCGAATATAAATTAGGTCACTAACTCTAATTAGGGTCAGTAATTCATTAGTATACCTAGCTAATTAACTCTTAAAAGAATAGGAAGTAAATTCTGCTAATATTTTCTAGCTACAACTAATAACCACTGGACGGAATTGGTTGACTAGAGTGAGAGATTCCCTTGACTAGATCATTCCATGTCAATATTATAGTGACTGACTATCGTAAATGTTAAAAGGCACAAACAACTAATTACAACTTTTCTTTAACCCTTTCCATCCAACAATTAAATTTGAAAAAACTCAATATTGATCGGATTATTCTAATAGCAAAAATAATAATTTAGGATAAACCTAGGGACAGAAAGGATCGAAAAGGCACCATTTTCTTACTTTACGCAAAATTAGATTATTATTAGCATTGACTGACTATTAACTTACAGAAAATTCATAGACATCAACTGAGAGTTTAATAATGTCTCCAATTGAATATAAGGTATTACAATAGAAAAAATCAGTATAGCTACCCACAGTAAATCAAAGAATGACAACACATCTAACCCCAGCCACACTCTGGTACTTAATGAGAAAAAAATGATTGCCATAACATTGAGCTATTTAACATTTTATCACTCCCTGGATTACATTAAAGTAATATTATTCAATGGTTTCTAAATTGCCAACTACTGCCACAGTCATCAGTTTTATTACCAATAGCACGAGTGACGAATATTTACCAAAGAACTGAGGAAAATGTTAAAAGACTTTAAATTTAATATTAAATTGTTTTTAAAGGTTCTCAGTTAGCTTCAATTACTTCCAAGATTTATTTTTATTTTGAAATGCATATCAAAATTTAATTTATCCACAAACAATTGAAAGTAAAAAGAAATGGATCTCATTTTATGAGCATTGCAACTAATCCCAACAAAGAAAATTGACACTAAAGTAGAGAGCATGGCTAGTGTGTTCTTACCTCATTACTTCTCATACAAAGAATTAAATTATTAACTGCTGCATTTGCTGTCTTCCTTGCATCCTCTCTTCTTCTGAAGTCCGTAAGAAGAAGAATCAGCACCCATGTCACTGAGCAGTAAATTGTCACCAATTTCTGATGAAAAAATGCAGCATAATTAACCAAACATTAGATTATAAAAAATAATGCATAAGTCACACAGAAAATATTATGGTGGGGCCATAGAAGATTGAGAAAGATCTCCTGTAAATCTTTTCATATATTATTTATATTTCCGATAAGTCTTACTGATGCCTGGGCCCTCCATATGACTGACATCAGCAATAACAGTCGTGTTGAACACGAGTGCAGCGAGTCGCTTGAAAAAAGACTCGACTCCTTCACCAGACTTTGCAGACACGGCCCAATATTCTGCACCGAGTGAGAGACACATTTGACGTGCCTTCACCTCCACTATACCAAACATGGTGTCATTCTGTAACAAGAACAGTACTGAACATTCAGAAGAGTAAAATACTACACATTAAGCCTTTAACAGTTACACCACTCACCACCAAAACCCTCTTGTTAATAACAAGCATCACTAGCAATTACACAACTCACCACCAAGTCCCTCTTGTTAATAACAAGCATCACTAGCAATTACACCACTCACCAACAAGTCCCTCTTGTTAATAACAAGCATCACTAGCAATTACACCACTCACCACCAAGTCCCTCTTGTTAATAACAAGCATCACTAGCAATTACACCACTCACCACCAAGTCCCTCTTGTTAATAACAAGCATCACTAGCAATTACACAACTCACCACCAAGTCCCTCTTGTTAATAACAAGCATCACTAGCAATTACACTACTCACCACCAAGTCCCTCTTGTTAATAACAAGCATCACTAGCATGTCGTGGCCAGTGCCAGGGTTTGCGTCCTGAGCATCTTGTAGCCACTGAGCGGCATGAGTCAGTGTTGACAGATTGGTGACGTCACAGACCAAAACAACAGCTAGAAGTGATTATTCAATTAGTAAGAAAGTGAAGATCAGATGAAATATTAAGTAGCTAAATAGTTGAATACTATAAAAGAGATATTCAATATACAGTCTAAACAGTTTGGTTAGGTAGCTACAAGCTTTAACATTTTATGACAATCAAATAATTATTGTGAATAATAAATCATGAAAAAATATCCAGTTACATACTTTTAACAGCCTCCTTGGTAGCAAAGGTATAAAATATATGAAGTGTTAATGCAGCATAACTAATTTATCTAATATATTCACTGAGAGCATCAAATATATTCACTTTATGTAGACATTAAATAATGAAGAATATTAGAGACAAAGTTCTGTTAGTTACTCACCTTGAGCACCTCTGTAGTAAGAAGAAGCAATGCAGCGGAACCTTTCCTGACCTGCAGTGTCCCAACTAGTGAGTTAAGAGTAGCGTGTTAGAGAGTTAAGAGTAGCGTGTTAGAGAGTTAAGAGTAGCGTGTTAGAGAGTTAAGAGTAGCGTGTTAGAGAGTTAAGAGTAGCGTGTCAGTGAGTTGAGAGCAGCGTGTCAGTGAGTTGAGAGCAGCCTGTCAGTGAGTTGAGAGCAGCGTGTCAGTGAGTTGAGAGCAGCGTGTCAGTGAGTTGAGAGCAGCGTGTCAGTGAGTTGAGAGCAGCGTGTCAGTGAGTTGAGAGCAGCGTGTCAGTGAGTTGAGAGCAGCGTGTCAGTGAGTTGAGAGCAGCGTGTCAGTGAGTTGAGAGCAGCGTGTCAGTGAGTTGAGAGCAGCGTGTCAGTGAGTTGAGAGCAGCGTGTCAGTGAGTTGAGAGCAGCGTGTCAGTGAGTTGAGAGCAGCGTGTCAGTGAGTTGAGAGCAGCGTGTCAGTGAGTTGAGAGCAGCGTGTCAGTGAGTTGAGAGCAGCGTGTCAGTGAGTTGAGAGCAGCGTGTCAGTGAGTTGAGAGCAGCGTGTCAGTGAGTTGAGAGCAGCGTGTCAGTGAGTTGAGAGCAGCGTGTCAGTGAGTTGAGAGCAGCGTGTCAGTGAGTTGAGAGCAGCGTGTCAGTGAGTTGAGAGCAGCGTGTCAGTGAGTTGAGAGCAGCGTGTCAGTGAGTTGAGAGCAGCGTGTCAGTGAGTTGAGAGCAGCGTGTCAGTGAGTTGAGAGCAGCGTGTCAGTGAGTTGAGAGCAGCGTGTCAGTGAGTTGAGAGCAGCGTGTCAGTGAGTTGAGAGCAGCGTGTCAGTGAGTTGAGAGCAGCGTGTCAGTGAGTTGAGAGCAGCGTGTCAGTGAGTTGAGAGCAGCGTGTCAGTGAGTTGAGAGCAGCGTGTCAGTGAGTTGAGAGCAGCGTGTCAGTGAGTTGAGAGCAGCGTGTCAGTGAGTTGAGAGCAGCGTGTCAGTGAGTTGAGAGCAGCGTGTCAGTGAGTTGAGAGCAGCGTGTCAGTGAGTTGAGAGCAGCGTGTCAGTGAGTTGAGAGCAGCGTGTCAGTGAGTTGAGAGCAGCGTGTCAGTGAGTTGAGAGCAGCGTGTCAGTGAGTTGAGAGCAGCGTGTCAGTGAGTTGAGAGCAGCGTGTCAGTGAGTTGAGAGCAGCGTGTCAGTGAGTTGAGAGCAGCGTGTCAGTGAGTTGAGAGCAGCGTGTCAGTGAGTTGAGAGCAGCGTGTCAGTGAGTTGAGAGCAGCGTGTCAGTGAGTTGAGAGCAGCGTGTCAGTGAGTTGAGAGCAGCGTGTCAGTGAGTTGAGAGCAGCGTGTCAGTGAGTTGAGAGCAGCGTGTCAGTGAGTTGAGAGCAGCGTGTCAGTGAGTTGAGAGCAGCGTGTCAGTGAGTTGAGAGCAGCGTGTCAGTGAGTTGAGAGCAGCGTGTCAGTGAGTTGAGAGCAGCGTGTCAGTGAGTTGAGAGCAGCGTGTCAGTGAGTTGAGAGCAGCGTGTCAGTGAGTTGAGAGTAGCGTGTCAGTGAGTTGAGAGTAGCGTGTCAGTGAGTTGAGAGTAGCGTGTCAGTGAGTTGAGAGTAACGTGTTAGTGAGTTAGGAAAGTGACATCAGGCCCACCATTAGTTAATAGTAGTCACAGTAGTTTGTTAGTATATTGCTGATGATGTTAAGGAGGTAGGTAGCAATAGAACAGAAATCACATTCAATATTATCATATTAGCTACCATTTTTGTATTATATAATTACAATTTTTTTGAAGTAACTAGTAGATTAATCAGTATCAATGTTATGAATTTATAAATTATTCAGTTACACATACAGTATGGGCCACAAAAATGTTTCCGCTTTTTAAATACTTTTTAATCGTTATCCAATGGACCAAAAAACTGTATCTTGGTCTCATTTTCTCCGCCTCTCATTGTACTACTAGCTAATTGGTAAAACAATTTTGAACTGACGGTCATAGTTTAAGAACAGGTAAGCAAAGAGTGAGGTTGATTATTTTTTTGTCATTGCGCGAAGGTCATTCTTAGAGCCAGGGCTGGAGAGCTGGCTATAATTGGGCTGCCTCCGGCTCCGGAGCTATATAGAATATAAATGAAGGCTCCAGCTCCGGAGCCACTATTTAAAACTTAAAGCTCCGGCTCCACAGTTATCAAATTAATTGAAGTTAATTTTGACATTAAAAAAATTAATTTCAAGATTCATCTAAAAAACGAACAGAACGATTATCTAAAATTCACAAGATTACACCTTTTTAACTTTAGTTTAAAACAATTCAAGTTTAATTTAAAATAACTGAAGTTTAATTCGAAAGAAGTCAAGTTATATTTAAAAGAAGTCAGGTTATAGCTATTTAAGATAGTTCAACTTAAATTTGAAATATTTCAAGTTTAGTTTAAAAAAAGTTAAAGTTGAATGTAAAAAAAATTAGGTTTAATTTAAAAAAAAAAATTATACGCGCCCTCGATATCACACATAGGAAGCTCTGCACTAATATCATTATATTAGTAATGGGAGGGGATGAGAATTTAGTGAGATGAGAGAAGTGAGTGAAATGAGAGAAGTAATATAAGTAGAGAAATGAGAGAAGTGAGTGGAATGAGAAAACTTAGTGAAATAGAAGTCTTAGTGAACTGAGAGAAGTGAACAACGTTACAACTGTAGTTATTATGTGTGATATATACAGTGATGAGTGAAGAGTAGTGAGAGTAATTAATGAATATTCTCTTGTGCACTCACTTCTCTGATTCCACTCACTTGTCGCATTTCACTCACTTGTCGCATTTCACTCACTTGTCGCATTTCACTCACTTGTCTCATTTCACTCACTTGTCGCATTTCACTCACTTGTCGCATTTCACTCACTTGTCGCATTTCACTCACTTGTCGCATTTCACTCACTTGTCTCATTTCACTCACTTGTCGCATTTCACTCACTTGTCGCATTTCACTCACTTGTCTAATTTCACTCACTTGTCTAATTTCACTCACTTGTTTAATTTCACTCACTTGTCTAATTTCACTCACTTGTCTAATTTCACTCACTTGTCTAATTTCACTCACTTGTCTAATTTCACTCACTTCTCTGACTACTCTCATTTCTCTGACTACTCTCATTTCTCTGACTTCTCTCTCTACTCTCATCTCACTAAATTCCCAATACTCTCATTTCATTTCTCTCACCTCACTTAATTCTAACTACTCTCATCTCGCTTCTCTCATTTCACTCACTTGTCTCATTTCACTCACTTGTCTGACTACTCTCATTTCTCTGACTTCTCTCTCTGCTCTCATCTCACTAAATTCCCAATACTCACATTTCATTTCTCTCACCTCACTTAATTCTAACTACTCTCATTTCGCTTCTCTCATTTCACTCACTTCTCACTACTCTCATTCCAATTCTCTCATTTCACTAATCTCATCTCATTCCCTCCCATTACTAATATAATGATATTAGTGCAGAGCTTCTTATGTGTGATATCAAGGGCCCATGACTTATTTTAAATTAAACTTGAATTGTTTTAAATTAAAGTTAAAAGGTGTAGTTTAACTAATCAGTAACTCTTCAATTAAAGAACATATTAATCAATTTTGTGCTTTTATTTAAGAGTAGCTATTAGGTAAAAAAAATTAAATTGCCAGAACCTGGAGCTACTTGTAATGTTAGAGCTCCAGCTCCGCTGTTTACACATTCAGCTAAGCTCCGGCTCCTGCTCCGGAGTGCCAAAATTGGCTAGCTCTGGGCTCCGGCTCCAAGCTCCCCAGCCCTGCTTAGAGCTAACTCCGTGATTTTACTTACTAAAAGGCAGTGAATAAAAGGAAAAAAATTATAATGGTAGACATTTTAATACAGGGTGCTTGTACTTCTTCATTAGAAACTATTTGGAAATAGAACAACTTCAATTATATTTTGATCTCATTGAAGTTTTCACTCTGAATAATCGTTCTTCGCTTGTTCATTGCATGGTTAAGACCCGCTTCACACTTGCATTCTTAACACCGCAGAAAAAGAGCTCTTCTTAAAATGTGTTTACTCGCGATTTTTTATATCGATGATGGAAAAATCACATTAAATTTTTACTTCAGCAATAAAAACCGCAAGTATGAACACATTTTAAGAATAGCTTTTTCCGCTGTGTTAAAAATGCAAGTATGAAGCGGGTCTTAACCATGTAATGAACAAGCGAAGAACGAATATTCATAGTGAAAACTTCAATGAGATCAAAATATAGTTGAAGTTGTTCTATTTCCAAATAGTTTCTAAGGAAGAAGTGTATGCACCCTGTATTAAAATGTCTACCTCCCTTTTTTATTCACTGCCTTTTAGTAAGTAAAATCAAAGAGTTAGCTCTAAGAATAACCTTCACGCCATTGACAAAAATAATCACCATCACTCTTTGCTTACCTGTTGTTAAACTATGTCAATCAGTTCAAAGTTGTTTTTACTTGTTGATAGTACAAGAAGAGGCGGAGAAAAAGAGACCAAGATACAGTTTTTCGTCAAATGGTTAACGATTTACAAGTATTTGAAAAAGCGGAAACATTTTTGTGGCCCATACTGTATTAGTCAATTCAGAAAATTCTATATTTTTTTAAATATATAAACAAGATTTAGTTAGTTACTTATTATATTTGATGTAGCTACATGCTTACTTTTATTTTTCAACAAGCTACTTGGTACAATATATAACTAACTTGAACAGCTAGGTTAACCCCAAAAAGATCCATAATATGCAATATTCAAATTTGGTTAATAAATTAGTAATTCAATGTCAGAAGCAGGGCTGTGGAGTCTGAGTCAAAACTTTTTTTGGTGGAGTCGTAGTCGGAGTCAGAGTCAGGAGTCGAAAATTTGTACCGACTCCCGACTTGAAGCTATAGATTTAAGTCACAAAAATTTGGGTCCATTTTATTTATTGTTCATCATGTTAAATATCTCATAAGAACTAATAACTGCTCATAACTATGAATTAAATCAATATTTATAGTTTAAACACTCAAATTACTCAATATTGCTCATAAAAATGCTGTAAAACTGTTTGTTGGAGTCGGAGAAATTCTTTATAAAGGAGTCGGAGTCTATAAATTCAAAACAAAGGAGTCGGAGTCTAACAATTTATGTACCGACTCCGCAGCCCTGGTCAGAAAATTTGTTAATTGTTATGAAAGCCCCTACAACTTAATTGACTGACTTAAGGTTTGGCAGATGAGAATTTACTTACATTTGCAGGTTGAAAGGCGTGTTCAAAATGTCAAATCTTTCAACTTCAAAATCTACACCAATAGTAGCCTTGTAGTTGTTGTTGAAAGATTGGTTGACAAACCTGGAAGTAGTTAAGAAGTGTAAAAATAACATTTCATTGACTTATTGATTAATAAAAAAGCAAAGATTTTTCAACTTCAAAGCAATTAATATTAACTTGCCTATTGACAAGAGATGTTTTGCCAGTTCCAACATCACCAAGAATGACAATCTTTGCCACTTTGAGGGCAATGTCGGCTTGTTTGTACTGATTTGCGCAGACAGCTTTTACAGACTGGTCAAAGTCTGCAGCAGTGTATGGAGTGGCCTGCAAAGAAAAACAGAGAATTTCATAAATTAATTGATTACTATTTAACAATAATGAGTGAATTGTTGATTTTAATAATTGATTGAACTATTTGTTAATGCATATCCATAATATTTTACCACTTCAATAGGTTTTAAACTTTTAGTAAAAATCTCTTAATGATATTGAGATTCAAAGAGCTGGTTTAATATTTTTAATTAATTGCCAATTCATCAATACCAAATATGAATATAAATTTGAGGTAATTAATACTTAGTTAGCTAGATAAAAACTAGATGTTTACTTTATAGCTACTGAACGAGTAAGAGTATTCATGCCATGCTATATCATTTCCTTTGTGAACCTTAGATGTGTGATAATTTTGTACTGGGAAACGACCATTTGTTATACAGGGTGGGGCGAAAGTTTGGAAGCAAATGAAAGTGCATATTATAATCCAACGAAAAATATATTTAATAATTTACAGTTATGTATTATTACATAAGGGTTTTAAGAATTCAAAAATCATAAATTTATTCAAAATGTCCCCCCTTGTTTTTAATAACAGCCTCAAATCTCCTCCTACTGCGGCACGCAACTGTTCTTGTGAAATTTCCTTCCAAGATCTCTGGAGCGAACGCTTTAAATCATCCACACTGCAATGGAATTTACCACAGGCCTTTGATTCAAGAATGGACCATACCGAAAAGTCCATAGGATTAACATCTGGGGAGCAGGGAGGCCACATTTCTTTGGACCAAAACTGTGGAAGATGGTCATGGCACCAGTTTTGAGTGACATTTGCAGTATGTGAAGCCACTGCGCCGTCTTGCTGAAATCTCCATAGAGTGTCTTTACCGAAGTGATCCTTAGCTGACTCCAACATTGGCGTCAAAATATTCTCAATATAACATTCAGCATTGATTTTGGCGCCTTGTTCCACAAAAATTAAAGGAGATCTCCAAGTTTCTGAAACGGCGGAGAAGCAGGTTTCATGGTTCTGTGGACAGTTTTTTGGTTGTATGGGATGTCTTTTGCACTTTTACCAATTATTCTGTCATTCCTCCGGTTGTGAACCATTTCCACTGTGAAATTTTTTTTGTCAGACCAAACAATTTCACCAGCCGTGCCAGACTTCAATTCTCTCAGAAGTGCTTTGCTTCTCTCCAATCTCTTTTTCTTTACAGCTTCTGACAGGGTCTGTCTCTTTTGGAGGGTGAAAGAGGACATCTTTAGGTCTTCTTTGACAACTCTTCTCATTGTTCTGGGACTCACATTAGATGTTTTGGCTAACAATCGTATTGACCTTTTCGGGTTCCTCCTGATCTTCTCTCGGGCACATTTTATCAGTTGTTTGGTGCGTTGTGAGCGTGGTCTACCACTTCTTGAACGATCAGTCAAGTCTCCTCTCTCATTAAAACGCTTCACACACTTCCAAACAGTCAATCTCGCTATTGAGAGAGTCTTTGAAATGACGGAATCTGACTTCCCGGCACGGTGTAGAGCAATAATGGCTTCTCTTTTGTGTGACATTTTTGAATTGACTAAATTTTTGTAAAAAATAACACTGCCACGTCATAATGTAGTGTCTCTACTATAGTTCAAACCCTATCACCTACTTAGGAACTTATTTTTAAGAATTATATTAATGTTTGAAAAATTGCTTCCAAACTTACGCCCCACCCTGTATTGCTGATGTATTTTTCAAGACTAGGAGAGCTTTCTCTATATGTTCCTTCTAATTGGAATTTTAGTAGTTATTGTGAGTTTGATATTTTCTAACATGAAGCTACTTGTATAGGTATAATTTATTTTGACAATTGTATTATATATGTATTGTGTATTTGTCAATATATTTCAAATGTTTAAACCTTAAAATTACAAAACTGCTTAGTTTAATTGACAAAAAAATTCCTATGTAGATGAGTAATCATAGGTAAAGATATAATAAAGTGACAAAGATAAGGATAAGGATTTATTGATGAAAACATAAAAACATAATCACCAAGCCCTTCTATAATTACCTCTAACAAGAGGAATATTCAGGCAAGAGTTATTTAAGGTAAAAATTCAAATGTATATACCATATAGCTAGGTAGCTAATCATAGTAAAGAATACTAGATTATTAAATTAACATTGAATTAAATAAAGTAGATAGTTATGAAATAGAAATTCTAAAATCTACAGATCTGGATAGTTAGTCATTAGTTAGTTGTATTCTTCAAAATTTCAAGAAGTTCCCAAACCAGTGAAGAGCAATTAAAGTGAATATAGTCAGAAGGAAAATAATTGAGTGTATGAGATGCTAATCTTGTCACACATTAACATCAAAATAATGTAATTAATAAGTATTATTTCCAAGCTGATTCGTTATGAGTTGAATTAATATGGCTAATCCTTATCTAGCTTCATAAATATTTTGATCAGATTTTTGCATAATTGAAATTTGATATTTTAACTTCACATTGAATACTTCTTCTGACATTCTCAAGCTTCTGAACCAATTACATAGGTTTTTTATTGTTTTGGTTATTTTAATATTGCACAGAGATGTGGTCATTCAGAACATTGATTGTAAACCTGATTTGTCCCATACCAAACTATTTTCATATAAGAAAATGGACTTGATTGTTTGAAAGCAATATGGGACAAATATGACCCTATAGGATTAAAAATGTAAAGTGAAAATTAATGAATTTAATAAACTATGTAATGTATATTTTTACACATAAAAACATATCCTAATATCCATCTTACCTGTTTCAAGAAAGGTGCTGGCATGCACTGTATCATTCTGTTCAGTACAGGTTTCTCTTTAGGAATGGCTTGAAAACCAGGTCTGTGATGACTTCCGTTCATTTTTTATATCTATAAAAATCTGAATCTAGAGAAATATTTAAAAATATAAATAGATTATAGATTGAATACTTAATTCAAATTTTCAAGTAGCTACAAGTTAAATCAATGGAAAAGATCAAAATGAGACCTCTCATCTACAGCTACACTGTAGTCTGTATCAGTACATCAGTAGGGTAACTACTCCATTAATCAGCACTTTAATCTAATAGCTAAAATCTAATAAAATATAATATAAAAAAACATACGAGAAAATTAAACTGTGCACACCAATAGAAAGAGGAATATTTGTTCTCTCATAAATGTTTCAATTCTTCATGATTAATTTCATAGAAAAACCTAAAAACAGCCCCAATTTTCAGTTGTGTCAAATAGCAAGTTTTATTTCCTGTTTTTGGTAGTGATGTGTCAGAGTGATTGATTTGATGAAATATTTTTATTTCTTGATTTTATGGTTGTGCCAATTATTGGATGGTTCTGATTCAACATGCTCTAATCCTGGTTAGGTAGCTTAGGTGCCACTGCCATGTACACTGAACTCTGTTGACATCCAGTCTGTATTTGGTGCACAAAATCCCACTGACTTTTTCAAAATGCTGAAAAAATCCACCATAAATTTTCAGTAATTTGGCTGATCCAACAACATTTTCTCAAATTATCCACCGAAAATTAATGGTAACATAGAAATAAATAGCTAAAAATCCACCAACTTTGTCAGAATATTATTTTCAAAGGGGAAAAAATTCCACCGACATGTCGGTGGAATTTACCACGAAATACAGACTGGGTTGACATCTGACTTTTTTCCATAACCAGACAAAATAATAATGAGTCCATAGTGAACTGTATGGAAGATGAATAGCTATTTTATTAATATTATGATTATCAATGAGTTAACAAATACAATGATAAAATAGATTAGACATCTAGATTGCTGAATCCAGGTCATCACATTTAAGATATTTAAAAGAAGAGAAATTAAAATTGGGTTCCATGTGAACCAGATTGTATTTGGTGGTAAATTACTAAATTCCAATGATATGTCTGGAGATATTCAATTTCTCTAATAAAAATTCCCCTATTCCTGCAATGTCAGAGGATATTTAGCTATTAATTCCTATATTACCATTGATTTTTGGAGGGGAAACTGGAAAAATGTTGGAGGACTAGACAAATTGATGAAAAATGTTGGCAGCTATATATTTCTCAGATTTTTGAAAAAGTCAGAGGAGTTCAGTGCACCAAATACAAACTGGCATGTGAAGCTTTTCCAATTAAAAACACTACTATGTTTGATGTACCTTGCAGTTTGTTAGTGAGCCGCAACACAATTTACCTGCTTGACTCGGACCCTAACTACCTATTTTACTTGGTATGCTGCAAGTGGCGTCCACAAACACAATTTAATTTTTAGTTGGGGATTCACAAACAATAATCATTCCTATATTAAAAAAAAACATTCAAATAAAGAACAATACCAACTTTTATACATGATACAGTTAAATAATGAATAATCAACTTCACATCAGTATCAGTATAAAAAAACAGAGTAGGGCCATGAGCTATGGCACTCTAGACTCGCTCATCATAATTTCCCCAGTGTTGAACAAGTACATAGAGTCACCGAAACGGACCGATTGAGGACCAATTGTGGTCCAAAACGGACCGAATGGAGACCAAGCCGGATCTAATCGGGCCGAAACGGAGCTAAGTAGTTCATAAAAATACACTTTTTTTTAGGGGAGTGAAGGGAAGGAAGAATGTTTTAAAATACTGCACTCTACTTATCCCTGGAATTATCAATGGTTTTGTTTTTATTTCTTCAGTATCAGTTTTATTTTTACTGGGGGATTTGTAGGTATTGAGCATCCTGACCACAGAACATTGAATAGAAGAAGAAGTGTAGATCCCATTATATTACTCTTTAGTGTCGTTTACAGTGACGTCACTTCAACTAGAGCCACTCAGCCAATCAGAGGCTTCGTTTCACCAGTTCTGTTTGAGGCCGTATTTTGAATGCGAATTACAACCGAAATGGTGTCAGTTTGTGTTTTTTGCAAAGAAGATTAGTTTATTATTGATTAGTAGCTGGGCTATAGAATATAGATAATCGTGTACTTAATTTGGTAGGAAGATATGACTCCCAGCAAAGATAATGAGCTGAGGTAGAATGCACGCTCAAACTGTTTTCGAGAGAGTGTTTATAGTGACGTCAGCGATCAATGGACGTGATTGGTTGAAATTTTACGACTGGGTACACCATGTGTACACGTTCGATCTGAGCTTCTTCTTATTCAATGTTCTGTGATCCTGACCCACTCAATAGAGTCAAGCCACCACCAAAGTCAGGAATCCATATTTAACAATTATATTATCATAATCTAAACAAAAATACACTTAAATAGTTTGTACTATATACATTGGAGAAAAATAATAATATTTAGAATGAGTTATTTAACTGATAATAGCTACCTACTTATCGGTTTGACTAAAAGACGCATGACCACGCATACTATAACTTCCTTGACCACGCACGGCACCGCACAGCCACGCACGACCACGCATGGCCAATATCAGGCGGCTAAAGCCCCGTCCAGACGGTCAAATTTTTTTTAGAGAAGTGACAAACTTAATGACAAACTAAATGACAAACTTATCGTCAGTTTTCAAGGAGTGTCTGCACGGTCAAATTTTCTCGCCAAAAGTTTGAGGTTCACTGGCGTCAGTTTCGTTAAAATTAATGTTATATATCGTTACAATAAAAATTATATAACTTGGTATGTATATTTTTTAAATTTAGAACAGTAAGAAACCGGAAAAAAATAATTTGTTTTAATGACAATATATCGTCTTGAAAAGGATAGTCAAAAATAGATCATAGAAAACAATTCACAACGTAGGTAGCCTACCTATAACTTAGATCTAATACATTCTAATGCAACCAAGTATTAAAGAGTCTGTCGTCAGCCATTGTAACTATATAGATACCAAGGAAGATAGATACTAAGTTTGAAAAAATGAGGTTTTTGTAGGTGTACCCATGAATTAAATAGTTAGAAGGATACTCGCACTCGACAGAAATACCGACAAAGAAAAAGAAGGTGACGTCACCTGGAATACGATTTGAAGGTTCTTGTATTGTTTACTCTGAGTCTGTAGCTCATTAGGTAGGTACTAGCTTTTCTGTAGCTTAATACTAGTTTTCAGAATACAGCTATTAGCTACTTTATTATATACAGTTCTTTTTTTATTCATTTTGTAAATTTGTATATATATATATTATGAACAACAATATAAAGTTAGTGATCTATGATTTTCATTCATTCCTTAATTGAAGAAATCCGCCGACAAAAAATAATTATATATATTTCACCATATAGATTTTATCGTGATAAATAGTTATTATACCTACATTTTTATATTAGAAATTATTTTATATAGTTCTTCAATTTCAATGATTGTTGGAGAATACACAATCGATCGTAGTCGACACAAATCCGATTATTATTGAATATCATCTGAGCTAAATTCAATAAATGATTTCAGTATTAGGTAGGTATATATATAATTATATATTAATATTTACGATGCATTTAATTATCTATTTATCTATTTGACCGAGTAATCAAAAGTTATTTCATGAAGATCTATAACCAAATATTTCCGATGCGAGTATCTGTATACCAGGTGACGTCATGAGGCGCTCGCGTGATGTCACACTATCGCGTCATTTTCAAGTGCGAGTATCCTTCTAACTATTTAATTCATGGGTGTACCTAGCTGTAATAAACTAAAATGACTGTAATAAACAAATAAAAAATTATTATTGCCGGAAAGTCAGTGTGTACTTCAAACTTTATCGTCAGCAAATAGTTTGACAAACTTTTTGATGACGATATCCAACATGTTGGAATAAAAAAACTGATGAAAAGTTTGACGGTTTGCTGACGCTAGGAAGTTATCGTCATTTAGTTTGTCATTAAGTTTGTCATTCTCTGAAAAATTTGACCGTCTGGACCAGGATACAGTAACATAG